>PGFW01032643.1:48470-59816 GCA_003123925.1 Haematobia irritans | reverse complement strand
CAAAATCTGAAGTTTTGGACGATTGGACTAAAACTGGGATCTAGACTTTGATCACAAAAAGTGTATTCACAGACAGACGGACGGACTACAGTCATGGCTAGATCGATTCAGGGCCCGGCCCTGAATCCACAAAATACGGCAATCCAAAAGCAAAAATATTTTTCAACCACAAAGAAACATTGCAGAAAATTAAAATTTTGAAGAAGAAAAACACAATTTATAGAAAAAATAAAAATAATAAAAAAATATATACCATCTCTACTTGCTTTGCTTGCTCATTCATCTTAACGAGAAGAACTAAAAAAAAATGAAACAAAACAGCAACACTGATAGTTTTTTCCCCAAGTAAACGTAAACCATTACTCAACACAACTCTAAAAGATGCTTTTGAAGAACCGAAAAACACCGATGGTAGTGGTGACTTGCAATCCGTGAAACAAGTGAAAAACTTTCGCTGTTTTTTTGTTTTTGCTTAAATTCTTTTCCATTTATTTTCTTGAAGGAAAAGGAAAAGTTTTTCAGCAATAGCATCCTACAGATACGAGTTAACGGAAAACTGAAGGAGTGCAAACCCCCAAGCCTTGGCAATCGCCCGATACGAATGAGTGGCATCTATTGTTTCCGTTTTGGAGTTAAGCTATTTTGTCAGATATTTCAAACAGGAAATTCCTTAGCTCGGAAAGAAGCAATGACAGAAATTTCCAAAGTTGTTCATTAACTCGAAACCAGGTTAATCCTTTGGGAGGCGAGAGGCGGAGATAGGAAAGGAAATACTTGAAATTAGAAACGAAAACAACATATGCATCCGAGTGGTAAAATGGTAGAGAATTCCCAATATCATTTCAAGAGAAGAATTTTTAGGAAATTTCATTGGTTTTTCTGCCATTCAGGGAATGGGTTAAATATGGTGTTACACATGTGATAGACATTTTGCTAAAAATTACCATTTACCTTTCATGACAATGAAATGTACAAAGATACATCCATAACAAAGTGGAGGTGTCAAATTGTTAAAGAAATTCACTTGATTTTAGCAGTCAATCTATTAAAATGATTCCAAGAAAATGGTTGCAGATTGAGCTAAAGTAATTATAGGATATGACAGGTTGTAAAATATTTCTTGTCGCCCAAAGGTATGCTGCGGTTTAATAACATTGATGGCATTTTTCGGTTAATATGCTAGGGATGAAAAATCTAATTTTAAATTTGTACCAACGAGAATAAAAAAGTGTTTTTTTTGGCTCAAAATTGTACCAAATTTCAAAAATAATAGATTTGAATATTGCAACCGAAAAAAACAAACATATTTATCAACTTTAACAAGTAAGGAAAGTCTAAAGCCGGGCGGGGCCGACTATATTATAGCCTGCACCACTTTGTAGATCTAAATTTTCGATACCATATACATCCGTCAAATGCTTGGGGGCTATATAAAAGGTTTGTCCCAAATACCGTACATTTAAATATCGACATCGAATCTGACCATGAATTTGATAGACCTTCCTACATGCTTGTTAATCGAAATTTTTAAGTTTTTCTGCTTTCTTCCAGGTTTGTAGAATTGTTTAAATCCACTAAAACTCGGATGGGGGAGTAAAAAAAAAATGATTCTGGCAAAAATTCATAAACATAAATAGTGATATTCCGACGCATGATAAGATTATAATTTTTTGTTAAATTAAGATTAATTTCTAAAAAACGTTCTGGTCAGCTTCCGAAGGCAGTGTTTCCCTGTGTTAGGCTTTTCATTAGGGATATTCTGTTTGTAGGAAGTTTAAGTACTTGGCAACAGCGGTCTTGTCTGTTGCATATACGCTACACTACTTCAGTAATGAATCTATTTCGAGGCTGGCAAATGTAGCACAGAATTTGGTTTTTCTTTTACAGGCAGGTCCGATGTTGTTTTGACCATGCGCGCCCATATATAAACAATCCTCCGATTTAAATTTCTGTAGGGTTATAGCAGGCCAATAGTTTTTCATATGGGTATTGCCTTAAAATTTTGAAAGGGAAGTGCTGTTTGGGGACCACCTATGATGTTTACCCATGTTTCTGACATAAGCCCCCTATAAAAATGATACGAGATTTCATTCGCTGAACAATAAAAAACAAAATTTCCCGAGTGGATAGAATTTTAAAGAATCTAGAGCAAATTTCATTGCGTAAAGGGGACCCGATGTAAATCCTAAATTGTGAAAACTGTAATTCGCTGTGGACCTTAATTATTGTTGCACGTGACTTTTGGGAATAAATCTACTTTGCCCCAAGATGCTAGAAAACACATGAACAATACATTTTGAAAAAAAGTATGGATTCAAGTGTAAGTTCACGTTTTGATTTAGTGAAATTAGCCAAAATTTATTCCTGTATACATTGGTTGATGGTTTCTCTGCAAGTAGTTTAATGCCGGATGAGGATGTGGCCGAAGATGAAGCAGAATCCGTTTGTTGTAACTTTGCGATTCCAAACTGTGTCTTTCCTTAAGACCTTCAGTAAAAAAAGTAAGCACCGCGTGGAAAATCCTGAGAATTCTGATCAGAGTCCTGCTAATTTTTATATTTCAATCGCCACATTGAAAAAAAAAAAATCAAGTAAGTAAAGTGCTAAAGTCGGGCCGGGGCCGACTAACAGGTTGGCTGATAAGCGTCCGGTCCTAAACAAAGAAGAAACACATTTTTTTTGTCAAAATTCGTTTTTTATTATTCAACATAAGTCCTTCAAGAGCGATACAACGATTATAAAGGCGTCAGATCCTTCCAATTTTTCTCGATACCATTGTGGTAGAACCTCCTTCGTGTTTTGCCTCAAAATAGGACCTCAGTTTCGGCGATCACCTCTTCAATTGGCAGCTAAATTTTTTCCTGCGGAGCATCCATTTTGAGGCCTGAGAACAAGAAGAAATTGCTGGGGCAGATCTTAGAGATGACGGTGGGTGGGGAAGCAATTCGAAGCCTTAATTTCATAGAATTTTTGCCCATTGTTCTCGAATGACTATGTGGCACGGCTGCGATTTGTCTTAGTGGGAACTAAGCACTTTTTTCTTCTTCATTTGGACACCGCTCAGAATCGATCACCACGGTTCCCTTCCTGCCTCCGTGTTTTTTGGTCAAGTGTGGAGCTCGCGGGCGGCACAACCCATGTTTGCGACAGAGCTTCCGCAATATTCCAAAATATGTGACTGAATGATATGAGACCAAACAACTTCCCTTTGATATCTTGTTAAGGCTCCTGTATCTCGATCACCTCCACTTTTAGCGGCTCAATTCAAAATATTTCGTGGATTTTTTGATGTTTTCGGTCCGTAAACACTGACCTCTTTTTGGCGGCTCCACCAGCGTTCACCGTCCTCCGTGGCTCATTTCACCACGCTTTTAATTTTTGCATACCAATCATTATTGGTTGAATCTTCCCTGGGGAGAGTCCGGAAACTCAATTTATCAAAGCCAAGTTTTTTGCTTCCACCGTATTTTTTTCCCTTCAGAAAACAGTATGTTTATCAAAAACACGACGGCCATAATTGCCTTTATTCTCCATTATTTTTCAGCAATAACAAAGTTGCTTACACAAAGACGCTCTTATCAATCGGCAACTAATGACTTACAGATGTCCAAATTTGACACGAATCATTTGAAAGTTGGTAGTATATAAAAAAATATGCATTTAATATTAGCGACGCCATCTGTGCTCGAGACCGGGGAATTTAATCAGCCAACCTGGTAATATACCTATACCTTCACCAATTTTTAGACAAAATCAAATCCATTAAAATTTGTTGGGAGGCTATATAAGTTTATGACATAACCTGAAAACCATCCCTCAAGATTTGCTGGAGCTTTAAACTAAAATTTTGCGCGATGAATGATTGCCGAGCCATTTGAAGCGAAATCACTAAGTAAAGGATTCATTAAAGTACACTTAGCTGGACAAGTCTAAATTTAATTTAGTGGACTTGAGAGTGAAAGAATCTTCTATGTTTTGCATTTCAGCTACTTTGTCATTCATATTTCTTGAAAACGATTAAGAAATCTTTATTCCCATCAATTTTTTTCAAGACATCACTTCAAGAATTAGTATTTGTGCACATTAAAATAGTGGCTAAAATGAACGAAGTAAGTAAAATCAAGTCGGCTAATCTCTTGAACATGATTTTTGCTTAGTCAAGAGTGGAAAGACCTTATTACAAGATCTTAAAAGCCCTAATCTGCATTAACGTATACTTGTAAATAGAATTTTTCTGATTAAATATCAATTGATGGCATCTTTCTCGTTTGTCCTCGGCCCATTTTGTGGTAAAATCGGTTCAGATTATAATAGGTATCATTAACATAAGTTATCGACTGACAGTAAAACTTAAATCTAGAGAAACGATCTTAGGTACAAGATGTGTCAATCATATTAAACAGACATGAATTTGAACCATGCGTATTCAAATTATTCAACAATTCATAGTCAATCTGAAGTTAGTCCAGAGAAACTTTTGTCAGGATTCGATAAAAAATCGGGACGAAATACATATGTAATAATGCCAAGCTACTAATCTCGACAACACAAGCTGACGCTATTTCAACCCTCGTAAAAGTCTGAGCACTAATCGTAACTCTAACTTGGGACGTAAGTCGATCACTAAAGTTAATCATTTAAAATCTGTGTGTTCTGGATCCGATATTGTGCAGTAATCGCGGACAGTTGACCCAAGTTAAATACTAACCGATTTGGCAAATGGAATCTAAGCAATTTAAATTGCAAAAAGTAGTATTATTTTGGGCTAGTGTATATGACTCTAATCCAATTAAGGAACAAGAAGGATTCACCATTTGAAAACTATGACGATTACTTCGGCATGAAATATTGATTAAAAACGGGCTATTTGGCATAGTAAATATGATAACGGAACGGATGCGAATTTGCAGTTTGCGGACATGCAAAATTTCAGATTCGGATTGGAAGCGCAAACACCAATTATCATCGAAATCGGTGATAACTACATGGCGGCACGCTATATCTAAAATCTGACCGATTTGTTCCAAAATCAAAGAGCAATTGATCTTTGGATCGAAGTAAGCACGCTATGCCAAGTTGAAAGAAGAACGGACCTTTAAGACTGCAAGTTGTATTGTGTACACAAAATTCATGGAAACAGACGCAGACAGAGAACAGCTAATATCGACTGCAGAATTTTATTCCAGGTCGATCGGTATACTAAACAATGGGTCTACCACTTCTCCTTCTGTTCGTTAGCATACAATGCACAAGCTTAACTATCCTGTACCAGTGTAGTGGTGAATGTGTAAATACTGTCGCACACTGGATATCCGCTGAGTGGATTTGTATAGTAGTGGATTTAAAATGCTGCCTAAAGTAAGTAATACTGTGGATTTGAAAATAGTAGCAACAGTTAGCAGAGTGATGTGCAGCCGTACCAAATTACAGTGTTATTACAGTAACGTTTTAATACATCAGCCTAAAAGTATGGCACCTAGTTCACTCGTACAAAATTGCAAAGGCATTGCCAGTTTAAAACAGTCTTTTATAGCACATCCACTATAGAAGTGGTGACGCGTGGGTAGTAATTTTGTCATTCCGTGTTGTTAACACATCGCGAAAATATCTGATTTCCACTATATTTAATAGTATATAGTTCTTGATCACGGAGAAATTCTAACAGCGATATAAGCATGTCGTCTGCGCTCTTCTGTCTGATTGTAATCACGCTACAGGCCCTTCAATAATGGTGCTATCATCGTCCTGAAATTTTCACAAGTCGTCTTTTGTTTGTCAGGCAGGTTCAAAGTCGAAGAAGATGTGCTATAATCGGTCTCAAGTTTTGATATACATATATAACGACCCTCTCCGATTGGGGTTGGGCTTATAAATAACTGTAGTTTTTAATCACAATTTGCGTGAAACTGGAAATCTATTGGTATTTTAACCCCATCAAAAAGGTGTACAGAAAATGCGTGCCTCAATCGGTCCATTTTTGGTATAGCCCCCAATATGGACCGATTTCCCCGATTTGATTCTTAAGGCGTCTAGAATAGTGTATTTTCTAATCCGATGGTGATGCCGGAAAATGGTGAGTACCAGTCCATGCTTTTATAATAGCCCCCATCATATACCGATCTCCGATTTTACTCTTGGCTTTAGAATCCGTAGTTTGTCCATCGAATGTGCCTGAAAATTTGGAATCTAGCAAGGTATACTAGGACGCACGCAGAGATGTGTGTCGAAAATAGGTGAGTACCGGTCAAGTTTTGAAATAGCCCCCATATAGACTGATCTCCGATTTTCCTTGCTTGGCTTTCGAGAATCGTATTGTTTTACCGCCAGTTTGGTCCTGATGTTTGGAAATCCAGAAGGTATTCTAGGAACCATAAAGAGGTGTGTCGAAAATGGTGAGTAACGGTCCATGTTTCGATAGAGCCCCATATAGACCGCACTACCGATTTACTGTCTCTGGGCCTTCTAGAATCCCGTAGTTTTAATCCAATTATACCTGAAATTTGAAAAAATCTAGAAAGTACTCTATGAACCCTGAAAGAACGTGCCCGGAGAGTGCGCGGTGCAAATTTTTGAGTACGTTCCATATATTTGATATAGCCCGCCAATAGATGCCGATCTCCCGATTTTAATTCTGGGCTTCTAGGAATCCGTTGTTTTTACCCAGTTTTGCCATGAAGTTGGAAATCTAGGAGGTATTCTGGGACCATAAAAAGACGTGTGTCGAAAATGGTGAGTACGGTTCCATGTTTTGAATATAGCCCCCATATAGAACCGATCTCTGCCCCGATTTTTACTTACTTTGGCTTCTAGAATCGCGTGTAAGTTTTTATACCAATTTGCCAACATTTTTAGAATCTAGAGGTATTCTAGGACTCATAAAGACGGTGTCGAAAATGGTGGAGTACCGGTCGCAATGTTTTTCGATATATAGCCCCATATAGACCGATCTCCGCGATTTTACTTCTTGGGCTTTCTAGAATGCCGTAGTTTATATCCAAATTATTCTGCAAATTGGAATCTGGAGGTACTCTTAGAATAAAGACGATGTGCCGAAAATTTTGAGTACCCGGTCCATGTTTTTGATATATGCCCCCATAAGACGCGATCTCGAATTTACTTCTTGGGCTTCGAGAATCCATTGTTTTTACCCATTTGCCGAATTGAAATCTAAAGAGGTATTCTTAGGACCATAAAGAAGCGTGTGCCGAACGTAATGGTGAGTTGCCGGCTACCATGTTTGTGATATAGTCCCTCATATAACGGACTGCCGATTTTTCTCTGGGGCTCTAAATCTGTAGTTACAATTAGCCTGAATGTTGGAAATGAGTGGTTCTGGATAAAGATGTGCACGATGTGGTACCTCCATGTTTTGGATATAGCCCCATATACGACCGATCTCCAGATTTAACTTCTAGGGCTTCTATAAAATCTGTAGTTTTTTTCCGCATATTTGCCGCCGACAAATCAAATTCTATGAGGTATTCTTAGAATAAGGTGTCCGATGTATTGGTATCGTAACAGTTTGACTATGCCCTATAATACGCACCGATTTCCTGTTTAATGTAGGAATACTAAAGGCGTTAACTGTGTATCCTAATGTTTTGGTACATCGCCAATTGCTAACGTAACTGCATTAACTGTAGGGTTTCCTAGAAATTTTAGTTCGGTTTAATCCATTTAATAAGGCGATGTGGAACATCTGTTGATTAGTTTCTTCATTGGTAAAAGGTATTACTGATTTCAATTAGGATAGGGCGCAATGTCTGATTCTTGAAACTATGCATTATCCAGAATTTTACTTCCGAATCATAAAATGAGATTCTACTCTTTGATTTCAAAACCGAATCCATTGCACCTACAGTATGTTTATGATTCCTCTTAATAAGACTCCAACAACACGCAAAGAAAAAAAAGACCGTTTGAAAACGTGTACGAAACATTTGTTCTTCTTGTTTAGAGTGTTTTTGAATTGCTTCCGAAAATTTTAAACTTTTATCAACCAAAAAAAATTTTCGTTTGGTTACAAAAATTTTTATTTTTCAATAAAAAAAGTATTCTTGACAACAACAACACAGTCCATTTCGTTTATATCAAACACTGTTCTCTTTTCTGACTTTAGGTCTTTCAATAAGACACGAATACAGTTAAATTTAAATTATACACAATGTAATGTTGAACATTTTTTCGAATCTTCCGAAGCATATCTGAATATTATGTAAAATAAAAAAAACAAAAAAAAACTTTGGTCCGAAGCAGGGATCGACCCACGACCGGCTTGCATGCAAGTCGAACGTAAGCAACCGACTGCTCCACGGTGCGCAAACTAAATGTTTTTTCTGTTAAAATAAACTTTGTTTATTCGGTTCGATGGGCCGCCTGCAAGCTTTATGCAATATAAATACATGAAAACCCTTAAATGGATGTATTTATATATTCGATGACACATAACAGGACATAAGCTCCAGTGGTTAGTGTTGTTGGCTTCACAAATGCAATGGTCCGGCTGCTCGATTCTCTCGTCCAGGCGAAAAGGTAAAAAAAAATTTTAAAAATTTATAAAATCGGTATAATTTGTTCTACGCATTGTTCTGGTAATTACAGAAAAGGTGTTAAGAACTAAAAAACCTCGTGGATGGAAGAAAGAATGTGAGTGGAAAATGCAATTAGCAAAGAAACAATTTTTTACTTTTCGAGATAGTCTTTATGAAATTGTTTTTACATCCTGGAAAAAGAATGAAACGTTTAAATCACAAAAAAGTATATACTCTTCCTCAAATTACAGCTTCCTATACACGCGAAAAGCAAAAGTGAGAAAGACTTTGTTTTTGTCTAAAATATTGTCGTTTGGGAGGAAAGATACTTATTTTTTTCCGTGAAAGAAATTGGTTCTTATAAATTCAGATTGATCTGGTCTTCAATAGGTAAAGATCTTAAACAACTTTATCTGTTGGAAGCCGTACTGGTTGAACTGATCTGCTTGGGAAAATAATCTGACTTTTTGATATATATTTTCCAATTTGATCTCAACGGCCCTTAATCAGGATTATTGCATTTGTAATCGTCCGCCTGTTCAAGTTCAATTAATTCAATTAAAAAGTAAGAATTGTTCTCTCAAACACCAAATCCCATCTACACTGTGCTTTTCCAAAACATTTTTAATTATAATTTTTGTCCCAAGAAGTAGCCGAGCTCGTAATTTTTTAAACATTCCAAATCTAATGTTTAACCAATTTACTGGTACAAATTATTTTTACCGATACCAGGCAATTCATATTGTTTCTCACACGTTAACCTTATTGCGCATTAAATTTTTACTTTGTTTAAATGCTGCGTAATTTTACGATCGAATTTCAATAATTTAACCTCAAATAAAGAAATTAAGTATTGCCGGCCGTCTAAATGCACAGCTAGTGAAGTAAAGCAACCACCAAAACACGAATCCATGCCTTATAATAAAAAGGAAGACAATAAGGACGCATAGGGTTCATTTAAAAACAATAAAAACAAAACGCGAGCGAAATCAAAAAATAATAAAAACTCGAAAAACGTACAAGCAATTTAGGCACGATTGGACGACCAAAAATTGTGGTTGTGTATGTGTTTGTGTGACTGTGTAAGTGTTATTGGTTGAGGAGCACAATTTCAATTAAATGAAAATTTCAAAACTGTCACTTTGGCTAAATTTATATTTGATTCAAGTTTTCTTTGGCCTACCACACTTCTTGGTGGTTATGGAAATAAGTAGAGTTAGTCTATGAAGACATATAGGGATGCCAATTGAGATTATTTTTGCCATTAGCAGTAATATTAATTTATTTGCAAATAATTTGTTTGGCATTACAAAACAAATTATTTTTGCTCTACACGCAGAGAAGGAATATGATCACCTCAAATATGTTTCAAGAGCAAACTTTTATTTTTGGTAGTATCACTGTTTTTTTGGGTGCAGTGGGGCGGATGAATGGGCATCGTTAGAACGACTTATTATATTTGTAATTCAATCTAACAATCGAAACAATTTCTATTAAAAATTAAATTGATATAAATTGTTTGCTAACAAACACTATTACTCTCCAAGGCCGTATTGAAGTTTTCATTTCTCAAATGGCATACCTATGGGTATCATATCTTCCGGACAGATGAATAATTGACTGAAAATTTGTAAATATGGCATTAAATGTGTGTTAAATTACACCGGCTGTTCTCTTGTTTCTTTTTTATTGTTGTGGTTCGTCTACATACCGCTAAACATAAAATATTAAGAAATATTATTTTTCCCCATGCCACAGCATTACAAAATAAAACACAGGCAGAGAATTGTACAGCTATAAAAACCAGTAAAAAAATATGCTAATGTTTTCAAAAAGACATAAAAAATCAATGTTTATAAACAGGAAATGTTGCAAATTGAAAAACAACGCTGTTTAGAGAGGAAACGGATGTAGTCATAAGCCGTTGTTTTTACATACACAAAGACAGCAGGAGAGTATGAGAGAGAATTGTATCTCGATAGCCTAACACTCTTCATGCAGACACCCGCACACACACGCATCCATACTCATCTAAGCATGAAAACATGATAAAAATAAGTTTTGCTGTGATATTAAAACATCACTCAGTCATAAGCTTCCGTTGCAATTCAACCATTCTTGAAATCCCATAAAGTTTTCGATAATGAAAAATGGAAAGCGCTAGATTGGTACGACACAGAAGCACGTTTGCCACTCGTGCAATACATAATGTACCAAAATTTTAAGAAAAATTTACAAACAATCTACCAAATTTATAAAATTAAATTTTTGATTAAATTTTTTCAAAATTTATATTTTATAGAAAGTTTTTGAAAATTACGGCCTTCCCACAGATAAATGTTAGAGATTTTTACCCTATGAAGACCAGATCAATTCTGAATTTATAAAACCAATTCTCTTCACGGAAAAAAATAATTCTTTCCTCCAAACGAAATTTTAGACAAACAAAGTTTTTTCTCATTTGCTTTTCGCTGTAAGGAAGTATTTGGAAGGAAAGTATATACTTTTTGTGATAAACGTTTATTCTTTTCCAGGATGTAAAAACAATTTCTTAAAGACTATCTCAAAAAGAAAAAATTGTTTTCTTGCTAATTGCATTTTCCCTCACATCTTTCTCACATCCACGAGGTTTTTTAGTTCTTAACACCTTTTCCTGTAATACCAACAATGTAGAACAAATTATACGATTTTATAAATTTTTAAAATTTTTTTTACCTTTCGCCTGGACGGAGAATCGAACCGCGGACCATGCACTTTGTAAGCCCAACACACTAACCACTGAGCTATGTTTCCTGTTATGGTCATAAATATATAA
>PGFW01032643.1:31449-48445 GCA_003123925.1 Haematobia irritans | reverse complement strand
GATTTTTTTGTATTATTGCTGATCGTAAACAGGGAGGGATACTAATAGTGACCGACTATAATGATCCTTACATATTTTACAATGCAGAAAAAGTGGTCTACAATAAATAGAAATTGGCGATATTGTACCCGGCGGACTTGCACACGTGGTTCCTTTCGCATATGCTAGCCTTGCCACAGCACCTTTCTTAAATACACACAAACAAATGGTATTTTTCTGGATTTCAACTCATCGAAATTAATCTGATTCAGATTTACTTCTTTAATTGAAAATGTCTTCAATCACAGATAATGATTAGTATCAATTAAAAAAATCTTAATTGGGGCTCTACGGGCCCAAGGGTCAATTAAAAACGTTAATTGACCTCCAATTTAAAAATATTAGATTCGTATACTATTATTTTTGCTGAATTGATTATTTGTTCTTCACCATTAAAACTTAGTGTTGAATTGCAATTAAATTATTTTCAAATTGAATTATCTTTTACAAACTCAATTTAAAATTTTAATTGCCGAGAAGAATTCTTTCCTTGTCTGAAGTCATTTTGTATAGTGTGTAATGTTCAATTAACAAAAAAAATAACAATTGAGACGGCGAAGTGATCCGAACGATAATGGAAGATGATAAACAATTAAATTCTAATAATAATTAAAATTAATTTTTAAATTTTTAAAAACAAAGTTAAAAACTAAACAATATTTGCAATTTTAAAATCAAAAGCATATGCGAGTATATTTGTACAGTAGGGAAGAACCTTAACGATGGGGGTTTCGCTCAGCCTTCTGCCCCAAAAACAGTACTTAAAACTATTTTTAAGAAATTAAAATTTAAAAAACAAAAAAAAAATTAAAATAATAATACTAATCATAAGAATATATTCAAAACTTATAAATGTTAAAGATTTTTAAAATAACAAAAGCTATAAAAACAAAATATTTACATATAAAATACAATTAAAACAAAAATAAAAACAGTTGTCTTTTCCTACGCAGTAAAAATATCGAATTTCTTTTTATTTTTACAAATTTAAAAATGTCCTTGTTGTGTAGGGCGCTTAATTTTAAATTTAAAATTAAAAAATCAACCATTAAAATTAGTGAAATTCAATTAAAAAAAATTAATAAATAATAAAACAGAAAAACTCTCAACATCTGCCGAGCAACAAAAATTGTGACAGTTTCTTCCATAACACAACTTTAAAAGCACTGTCCAGAAGATTAAAGCACTCCCCCACAATGATGATCTTTATTTTAACTACCCAGGAAGTTCTTTAACCCTGGCAGACAGTCCATCTTCTCAAATGACGAACGGGAATGCAGGGCGGTAACTTTAATTTTTTTGAGTTTAAAATGCATTTTCGGGCCAATCAACGGCCGAATTATCAATCTTTAAGTTTACCAATACGAACTATTTATGATTTTTTTTGTCTTAGTACGTAAAATAAAAACAAATTTGCTGCAGATAAGGACATAATAAGTCAATTTGTTTCATTTTCTCACGATGTGAAAATTATAGCGCGTGCCTGAAATAAGAGCCCAGTAGGTCAAAAATGACGAAGAATGCGTATAGCTGTACAAAAAATAAAGGTGCATTACTTTCCAGGCGGGTTAATGTAAATTTTGTCATAACTTGCTTTTTTTTCATACTTTTAATAGATAATTATACTCTTTTTTTCCCCACAAAAAACAGGTAAGAATTCGTCTTAAAATGTCCAAGTACAAATCATTTCCAATTTTTGTCGACCAAAAATGCCGAAGTCCAACTTGTTAACAAACAAATTGTGGGATTTGAAAATATTTCGACTCAAAGTTTCCGTACAAGCTTGAGAATCCACTAAGAATATGTTATAGAAATTATCTTATTTGACAAAGATTATCACAGAAATTTTTTAATTTACAGTTCCCAAAACCAAGTTGAATTCGGAAATCACACCTAAAAGTGGGTGGCAAAATTCAGGTGCAACGCTCGGTTATAAATAGGGGAACTTTTCGTCTATGCAACAAGCCCATGTTAAATTCATCACTTTCTGCGATCCAATTGTTTGCAACACATCCCGGACCAAAAAAGAACATTTCTCGTCATTATCTTTTTTGGCCGACGCTCTTGTGTTCTGGGATGTATTTTCTTTCGCCTCAGTTCTTTTCTGCACCTTTTACAATAGTAATCCGTTAAAAATATTTTCATAAAAATAATAAATTAAATTTAAGATTAAAAAATAGAACATAAAATTTAAAATTAGAAAACTGAAATTTCAAATAAACTATAAAATAAAAAGCAGATTAAAATGATTAAAAAAAAAACATTAAATTTCAATTTTAAATTTAAAAATAAATACACAAAATTTAAAAAATCTAAAAATTAAAACGTTTCACACAGTTGGTATATTAATTTTTAAAACTTGAAAAGCAATTTAAAATATTTTAACAAACAATGTTAAATGTAAATAAACTAAAAAATAAAATTAAAAATCTAAAACACTAAAACTTAATATTTATGATTTAAATTTGTAGAATGTTTAAATTTAAGTTTGTAGTTTAGTTTTAGTTTTTTTAATTTTACATTTTTTATATTCTTTGTACCGTTTAAATTTAATCTATTTTTTTTTAATTAATTATATATTGCTTATTCAATTTATTAAAATTACGACTTTCAAATTTAAATTCTTAGTTCTTTAATTTTAAATTTTGTTTTTAAATTTTTAGTTTTAAAATGTAATTTAACTTTTTTTAAATATTGTAACTGCATTTTAAATTATATTAGCCCAAGAACCCTTAACACGGGTTTTCGCTTCAAGCCTCCTGACCTTCTAAATATCCTATTAAAGAGAGCCAGTATTTTTACATCAAAATTAAAATTTAATTTAAAAGTACAAAATAAATTTTAAAATGTTAGAAACTAAAAATTTCATTTTGAAAATTAAATTTCAAAATTTAACATTGATTTTTTAAATATTTAAAAAAAATCGTGCTCAAGATTTAACGTTAAAGTTCAAAATTAAAAAATATGTTTTTGTTATGGTTAAAATATTTTGAATTTCTTTTTACTGTTTCAAGATTTAAAAATAATTTTGTTGGTATCGTTAAACTTTAATTAAAAAATCAACATTTCAATTGAAAAATTACATTCTCAAATTTGTACTTTAAAATTTGATTTTTTAAAATTTAAAAAATAGTTAAGTAAATGTTAAGAGTTAACAATCTTAAATAAAGTGTTTTTGCTACCGGTAAAAAAGTGTCGAATGCAAAATTTGAAAAAATTTCTTAAATTAAATTAAAACTTAACGTATGAAATTCAATAACAAAAACTAAAATAAAAAATAATAAGTGCGACATTAAAGGAAAACTTCGTAGGCAAGAACTCTTCAAACATGTATTTCGCTCCAAGCGCTTCTGCCACCTTTTTAATGCAATTAAAATATTGTTAAAACAAAGTAAAAGTAAATTTAAACTAAAACTAGAAATAAAATTAAATTAAAATTCCTAAATTTTAAGTACATTATAAAATTAAAAAAGCCCATTAAAACAATATAAAAAAAAAATTAAATAAGATTAATTACTAAAAATAAAAACAAAATTTAAAATTAAAATGAAAAATAAAAAACTAAAATTTAAATTATAGATTTATTGTTAACAGATTAAAAGAGCAATTAAAAACATTTTTTTAAAAAGATATAAATTCTTCAAAAGCTAAAATAAAAAATTAAGATTTAAAATTAAAAACGAACAAAACTAAAATTTACATTTAAAATTACATTTTAAAATTAAAAAAATTATAACTCAAAATTGAAAGTTAAATTGATTTTAAAATTTAAAAAAAGAAAATGCGAATAATGTTAAAGTTAAAATTGAGATGTTCCTTGCTACCGTTGGTAAAAAAAACATAATTTCCCTTTTTACTTTATATTTAATATAGAGATTTAAAATTTTTACTGTCGTCAATTAATTTATATTATAATAAAATTAAAAATCACATTAAAATGGAAAAAAATCTAAAATAAATTTCAACTCGAAAAATAATTTTAAAAAATATATTTCCATTTAGAAACTGCGCGCGGCGGCTAGAGACCACTTATGTTTCTGCATCTTGATTAGCGTTAAGTATTAAAGGTGATGTTTAAATTATAGTGTTTAATTACATTTAAAAATTCATCTCCTAACAAATTTAACATTGGATTTTAAAATCGTAAATATTATCGTAAAGTTTAAAACATTATAAGTAAACAGAAAGGGTTTATATTCTTGGCGGCGTCATGCTACGGTTAAAAAAAGCAGCCATTTCCTTATTATAAAATTTTAAAATTTTAAAAATTATTCGTGTCATGATGGAATTTAATATTTCATAAACAGTTAAAATTAAAAATAAGTGAGCATTGAAGTTAAAATGTTAAATTGAAACTTGAATCAAAATAATTAAAATAAAAAAAATTGAAAGAAAACATTCTTGAAAGCTCCGTAGGCGAACTCTTCTGCACTTTTAGGAAGTATTTTAAAAAAAATAAAATACATTTTAAACTACAGAAGAAAACAAAAATCATAAAAATCGTATTTCAAACTAAAATTAAAAATACATATTTAAATTAAAGTAAAAGGCTAGCTTTTAAAAGTTAAAATTAAAATCAAATCTAACAATAAGAAAAATCAGAAATCAAAATTAAAAGTAAATTGGCGGAAATTGAAAAAAAAAAAAAATCAATTGTAATAAAATAAAAATTATAATTTATAATCAATCAAAAAAAAAAAAAAAGAATAACCAAGGAACGCAGCACGAAAAAAAAATCCCGTTAACTAAAGCTAACGTTAATTTTAATTTATTTTTTATGCCCCAAAAAAATATTGTTTAGCCAGTTAAATTTTATTTATTAATTTATTATATTTATTACATATATGGTAAAAATGGTCACGATTTGTTCTTATACTTTCAGTCATTTCTTTCTTACTATGAGAGCGGTTGCATTTGTGAGTTGTAGTTAAAAGACACCAGAACATTTATTATTTTCCTGCACTGTTTAACAAACTTTGTGCGAAATATCAAAAATGTGGAGTATAAATTTAGTTCAATTTCATACGCTGATAGTTCATTCTCGCTATAAACAATTTACTTTTCTTCTGTGTGGGCATCGGTTTGCTTGGCTAACTCATGTTTACTTGTTTATTTGACTAAGTTTTCCGTTTTTTTGATGGCGACAAATACACATCGCTGTTTAACTTTTGACAACTCTAAATGAAGTCTGAGTTAGGGTAATTGTCGACACCAATTATATTCTATACAAACCCCAAATCGCCTAATGCTCAAAACCCTTAACTGCCCCCAATCGACAGTTTACTTCGGCCTTGTTCAATATAGCCATCTCAAAAAGGTTCTGCTTTACGGACACTCTGTAATGGGGTTCACTTAAAAAAGGGTGGTCTCGCCGTAACCAATTGAAACCCCATAAAAATACTGCTGCCGTTCAAATATTTAAAAAGCCACCTCTCAAGTTTAATGGTGTGGTGTTGCCTATTCCATGGGTTTTCATTAGCCCATCTTCTTTGGCATTCGTTTGGCAGACAACATCCTTGCTGAGCTTGTAACTTTGCCTACCAAGACAACGACAAGCGGCCTCTACAGTGCCTTTCCGTATTCCACGAAAAATATTCCTTTCATTTTGTTCGGCTTTTTGAGTGGGAAAACGCTGAGTGAAGTGAATACTTTGTAGCTGTCCTGGAGGCGCTGGAGGTTTCGGATCTGTCGCCCATCAGTATCACCATTCTACTACCCTACCACTTTAAAGACCAAAACAGTTGTTTGCTTGTGAAGTTTTTTGTTTTACTAAGCTCTTCGATTCTCTTCCTCTTCTTTGACAAAAGGAGTTTTCTGAACATCATTATACGTGATTTTTTCGCCGATCGAAATTTTGTACCTTTGTTAAGATTTTTAGTTGCTTAATCACTCGTCTGTATGTTATTATATAATATGTTTAAATACTGTAACAAACAATGTTTAGACTACAAATCTTAGGCTACAAATTTGAATCGGCTAATGCTCTTGAGGCTGAGCATAATATTAGTTAAAAAAGGTATGAGAAAATTTTTATACGATAATAAAGCAATTTTTCTATGCAAATTCCATCCAAGTGCATTTAATGACCTTTTAATCGTAAGAAGCGACCTTGTGCGATCTGGAATGCATTGTTTTTGACGATACGCCGCAATCCGGTAGTTTTGATTAAAAGGCGCTTCGACAATTGCTTTCGAACACATGCAAAAACTTTGAGATGTCACAGTGGGGAATATTTTTGAAAAACACAATAAACAATTTTTGATGATTAATTACATAATTTTCCAAATCCCACAATTACTAAAAGATAACACTTTAACCAAACCCCAATTTTAGACTCATTGTTTGAACTTGTTTGAAGCGAAATTCGAAGGGCTTTCGGTGCACCGGTTGCCACAGGATTGGTAAGAATTCTACCACCAAATGTGTAGATCTTTCTACTGTTTGGTCGATGTACTAAACTCATACTGAAGACTACATACGATTTCTACCAACCTCTGAATGTTTTAGTAGATTTTCAATTGTTATATAGAAATACAATTTGGCCAAATCTCTATAGAGATAACAATTTTGGTCCTTAAAATTTGCTATAGAAAATAACCACTCTTGACAAAAATTTCTATGAGAAGAAAACATTTGACAATCAAATTTTCCTACAGAACATAAAATTTTAGAACAAATTGTTGCTATAGAAATAAAAAATTGAAAAAAACATCTATAGAAATAAAATTTTGACAAAAGTCTTCTAAATTTGGCAAAATTTTCATATAGAGATAAAATTTTGACAAAAATTTTCTATAGAAATAAATTTGAATATTTTTTATAGAATTAAAATTTTGATAACAATTTAACTATAGAAATAAAACTTTTGGCAAAAGTTTCTATAGAAAATGAAATTTTTGACAAAAAATCGTTTATAGAAAATAAAAGTTGTTGTTTTTTTATTTCAGCTTTCTTTATTTTCCATTGCATTGACTTAAACTACAAGTTTAGCTTAACCAAACAGCAGAGGGAAAAAAATGTTTGTCAAATTTTATTTGGGCAAAGCCCTATAGGACTTTCAAGATGGTCGGATGAGACGCACGGTTTTGGAATTACACACATTCCTATTCAAAACCAATTATGCAGAAATAAATTCAGGCAGTTTGTTAAAACCCAACAATGAACCACACTTGAAACCTTCGAAAAAAAGTTTTTGCATGAATAGCCGGCTTTATTAAAATTTTGACAAAATATTCATAGAAATAAAATTTTATGACAAATATGTTCTATTGAAAATAAAATTTTGAAAAAAAAATAATAGAATATAATAGAAATAAAGCTTGAATTTTTTCTATTAAAAAATCAAATTTTTGACAAATTTTTTGTAGAAATAAAATTTTGGCAAAATTTTTCTATAGAATTAAAATTTTTTGTAGAAAATTTACTATAGAATGTAAACTTTGGCTAAAATGTTCAATAGAAAGAAAAATTTTGACAAATTCTTCTATAGAAATAAAATTTTGACAATTTCTTCTATAGAAATAAAATATTTACAAATTTTTCTATAGAAATAAAATTTTGACAAAATTTTCTAAAGAATTAAAGTTTAGTAAAATTTTATTTTATAGAATTAAAATTTGATAAAATTTTCTACTAGAAATAAAATTTTCACAAATTTTTTCTAAACAAATAATATGGCTTACAAAATTTTCTGTAAAAAAATAAAATTTTTGACATAAACTTCTAAAGACAATTAAAATTTAGTAAAACATTTTTATAGAAATAAAATTTTTTGGATAAAATGGTTTCTATATGAAATAAATTTTGACAACAATTTTCCTATAGAAATAAAATTTTGACAATTTTTTTAAAGAATCTAAATTTTTGGCAAATTTTTTGTATAGAATTAAAATTTATAAAATCTTACTATAGAAAAAATTATTGACAAAATTTTATAGAAATAAAATTTGACAAAAATATTCTATAAGAGAATAAAATTTGACCAAAAAATGTTCTATTGAAATGACATTTTGACAAAAAAAATCTGTAGAAGTTAAAACTTGGGAAAATTTTTTTTATACAAAATAAATTTTTCTGTAGAAACTAAAATTTGGCAAATTTTTTCTATAGAATTAAAAGTTTTGCAAAATTTACCCTGTTAGAATAAACTTATGGCAAAACTTTTTCAATAAAAAAAGAAATTTTTTTTACAAAATTTCTAAGAAATAAAATTTACAAAAATTTCATATAGAAATAAAATTTGGAAAAAAATGTTCTATAAAAATTAAACTGGGACAACATTTTCTATAGAAATCAAATTGTAATACATTTTCTTATAAGAAATAAAACTTGATTGCAAAAAATTCCTATTGAAATAAAATTTTTACAAAAAATTTTCTATGTCAATGGAAATATTACAAAATTTTCTCTATAGAAATAAATATTGAACATTATTGACAATTAATTACAATTTTCTATAGAAATAAAATTCAAAATTTTAGAATAACATGTTGAAAACTTTTCTGCTAGAAATAACAGTTTTGTTATAAAAGTAAAATGTGGACACAAATCTTTTGTACAAGAATTAAGCATTTGACAAAATTTTTTATATAGAATTAAAATTTGACAAAATTCCTAAGAATTAATATTTGGCAAAATTTTCTATTGAAAACAAAATTTTTACAAAATAAGAAGTCAAAACTTGAAAAAAAAATGCTTCAATAAAATTAAAACCGTTAGACAAATTTTTCTAAACAAATAAAATGTCTTAGAAAATTTTTGAACAAAATTTCTTGATGAAATAAATTTTTGTATAAAATTAAAGTTTTTGATCAAATTTACCATAGAAATAAAAATTGACAAAACTTTATATTGAAACAAAATTTTGAAAAATTTTCTCATAGAATAAAACCTGTAAAAAAATTTCTATAGAAATAAATTTTGAGAATTTTTCTATAACAAATAATAACATGCTTACAAAATTTCTATAGAAATAAAATTTAGCAACAATTACTAAGAATTATAAATTAGTAAAAATTTTTATAGAAATTAAAAATTTTATAAAATTTTTTATGAAATATTTTTTGAAAAATTTTCTATAGAAAAAATTAAAATTTTAGAAATAAAATTTGGACAAATTTTCTATAGAAAACAAATATGACAATATATAATTTGAACAATTTTTTAAGTAAATTTTTCATAATTAACATTCTATAATGCAAAAATTTTTTTTTATAGAATTAAAATTTTTATCAAATTTACTTAGAAATAAAATTTTGGCAAAAGTGTTTATAGAAATGAAATTTGACAAATATTCTATAAAAATAAAATTTTGACAAAACTTTCTATTGAAATAAAATTTTGAAAAAAATCTTCTATAGAAATAAAGCTTGGACAAATTTTCTATAAAAAGAAAATTTTGACAAAATTTTCTAAAGAATTATAATTTAGTATACATTTTTTATAGAATTAAAATTTTGATCAAATTTTCTATAGAAATAAAATTTTGTCGAAAACTTGCTATAAATAAGAATTTTGACAAATTTTTTTAAAGAATTAAAACTTTGCAAAAAAATTTTTTATTAGATTCAAATTTTTTATAAAATTCTATAGAAATAAAATTTGACAAAAATTTTTATAGAAATTAAATTTTGACAAAATATTCTATAGAAATAAAATTTTGACAAAATGTTCTATTGAAATAAAATTTTGACAAAAAAATTCTGTAGAAGTAAAACTTGGAAAAATTTTTCTATAAAAATAAAATTTTGAAAATTTTTCGTGTAGAAATAAAATGTTGGCAAAATTTTCTATAGAATTAAATATTTTTGAAAAATTAAACTATAGAATATAAACTTTGGGAAAATGTTTCAATGAAAGAAAAATTTTGACAAAATCTTTTATAGAAATAAAATTTGACAAAATTTTCTACATAGAATAATAAAACTTGACAGAAATTTTCTATAGAAAAAAATTGGACAACATTTTCTATTTGGAACATTTCTTTAGAATTAAAATTTTTACAAAACTTGTAACTACAAATGTAAATTTTGGCGAAATTTTTCATAGAAATACAATTTTAAAACAAATCTTCTATCAGAAATAAAATATTGACAAAATTTTCTATAGAAATATAAATTCTGTCTTATAGAAATAAACTGGTTGAACTGATCTGCTTGGGAAAATATCTGACTTTTTGATATATTTTCCAATTTGAATCCACGGCCTATCAGGATTATTGGCATTTGTAATCGTCCGCCTGTTCAATTCAATTAATTCAATTAAAAAGTAAGAATTTCTCTCAAAACCCAAATCCCATCTACATGCTTTTCAAACATTTTTAATTATAATTTTTCCCAAGAAGTACAGCTCGTAATTTTTTAAACATTCCAAATAATGTTTACCAGTTTACTGGTACGCAAATTATTTTACGACAGGCAATTCATATTTTCTCCCACACTTAACCTTATTGCCATTAAATTTTATTTGTTTAAATGGCTGCGTAATTTTACGATCGAATTTTCAATAAATTTAACCTCAAATAAAGCAATTAATATTGCCCGGCCGTCTAAATGGCGCACCTGTGAACTACAACAAGACCAATACACGTCCGCGAGAGGGAGGCGGGTACTTGACGCCGGGGCGGTCGGCGCGGCCAATCCTCCCTATTAAGTAAAAGGAAGGGCCAATAAGGACCATGGGTTCATTTAAAAACAATAAAAAGCGAGCGGAAATCAAAAATAATAAAAACTCGAAAAACGTACAAGCAATTTTAGGCACGATTGGACGACCAAAAATTGGTGGGTTGTGTGTGTGTGACTGTGTAAGTGTTATTGGTTTGAGGAGCACAATTCATTTAAATGAAAATTTCAAAACTGTCACTTTTGGCTAAATTTATATTTGATTCAAGTTTTTCTTTGCGCTACCACATTCTTGTGGTTATGGAAATAAGTAGAGCTAGTCTATGAAGACATATAGGATTGCCAATTGAGATTATTTTTGCCTATAGCAGTAATATTAATTTTATTTGGCAAATAATTGCTTTGGCATTACAAAACAATTATTTTTTGCTCTACACGCAGAGAAGGAATATGAATCACTCAAATATGTTTTCAAGAGCAAACTTTTATTTTGGTAGTATCACTGTTTTTTTGGGTGCAGTGGGGCGGACATGAATGGCATCGTTAGAACGACGTTATTATATTGTAATTCAATCTAACAATCGAAACAATTTCTATTAAAAATTAAATTGATATAAATTGTTTGCTAACAAACACTTTTACTCTCCAAAGACCGTATTGAAGTTTTCATTTCTCAAATGGCATACCTATGGGTATCATATTTTCCCGACAATGAATAATGACTGAAAATTTGTAAATATGGCATTAAATGTGTGTTAAATTACACCGGCTGTTCTCTTGTTTCTTTTTTATTGTTGTGGTTCGTCTACATACCGCTAAACATAAAATATTAAGAAATATTATTTTTCCCCATGCCAAGCGCATTACAAAATAAAACACAGGCAGAGAATTGTACAGCTATAAAAACCAGTAAAGAAATTATGCTAATGTTTTTCAAAAAAGACATAAAAAATCAATGTTTATAAACAGGAAATGTTGCAAATTGAAAAACAACGCTGTTTGAGAGGAGAAACGGATGTAGTCATAAGCCGTTGTTTTACATACAACAAGACAGCAGGAGAGTATGAGAGAGAATTGTATCTCGATAGCCTAACACTTTCATGCAGACACCCCACACACGCGCATCCATACTCATCTAAGCATGAAAACATGATAAAAATAAGTTTTGCTGTGATATATTAAACTCACTCAGTCATAAGCTTCCGTTGCAATTCAACACTTCTTGAAATCCCATAAAGTTTTCGATAATGAAAATGGAAAGCGCTAGATTGGTACGACAAACAGAAGCACGTTTGCCACTCGTGAATGCAATAATTGTACCAAAATTTTAAGAAAAATTTACAAACAATCTACCAAATTTATAAAATTAAATTTTGATTAAATTTTTTCAAAATTTATATTTTATAGAAAGTTTTTGAAAATTTTTATTTCTATAGACAAATTTTATTTCTATAGAAAATTTTGTCAATATTTATTTCTATAGAAATTTTTTTAAAATTGTATTTCTATTGGAAAATTTTGCCAAAATTTATTCTGTAGTAAAATTTTGTAAAAAATTTTAATTCAAAGAAATGTTCCCAAATAGAAAATTTTGTCCAAATTTTTTTTCTATAGAAATTTTGTCCAAGTTTTATTTCTTTAGAAAATTTTGTCAAAATTTTATTTCTATAAAAGATTTTGTCAAAATTTTTCTTTCAATTGAACATTTTCCCAAAGTTTATATTCTATAGTTAATTTTTCAAAAATTTTAATTCTATAGAAAATTTTGCCAACATTTTATTTCTACAGAAAAATTTTTCAAAATTTTATTTTTATAGAAAAATTTTTCCAAGTTTTACTTCTACAGAATTTTTGTGTCAAAATTTTATTTCAATAGAACATTTTGTCAAAATTTTATTTCTATAGAATATTTTGTCAAAATTTAATTTCTATAAAAATTTTTGTCAAATTTTATTTCTATAGAAATTTTATAAAAATTTGAATTTAATAAAAAAATTTTGCCAAAGTTTTAATTCTTTAAAAAAATTTGTCAAAATTTTATTTCTATAGCAACTTTTGACAAAATTTTATTTCTATAGAAAATTTGATCAAAATTTTAATTCTATAAAAAATGTATACAAATTATGAATTCTTTAGAAAATTTTGTCAAAATTTTCTTTTTATAGAAAATTTGTCCAAAGCTTTATTTCTATAGAAATTTTTTCAAAATTTATTTCAATAGCATTTTGTCAAAATTTATTTCTATGAAATATTTTGTCAAATTTCATTTTATAACACTTTGTGCCAAATATTTTATTTCTAAAGGTAAATTTTATAAAAATTTTAATTCTATATAGAAAAAATTTTTGCCAAAATTTTAATTCTTTAAAAAATTGTAAAATTTATTCAATGCAAAATTTTGTAAATTTTCATTTCTATAGAAAATTTTAAATTTTATTTATAAAATTATCAAAATTTTAATCTCTATAAAAAAATTTTTACTTAATTTTAAATTCTTAGGTAATTTTGTCAAATTTTATTTTCTATAGAAAATGTTGTAAGCATTTTATTTGTTTAGAAAAAATTTTCAAAATTTTATTTCTATAGAAATTTTTTTACAAGTTTTACTTCTATAGAAAATTTTGTCAAAATTTTGTTTCAATAGAAAATTTTGTCAAAAATTTATTTCTATGGTAAATTTGATCAAAATTTTAATTCTATACAAAAATTAATTTCCATCAAAAATTTTGTCAAAAATTTTCTAAGCATTTTATTTGTTTAGAAAAATTTGTCAACATTTTATTTTTATTGAACATTTTTTTTTCAAGTTTGACTTCTATATTTTGTAAAAATTTTGTTTCAATAGAAAATTTTGCCAAAATTTTAATTCTTTAGGAAATTTTGTCAAAATTTTAATTCTATAAAAAATTTTGTCAAAATGTTAATTCTGTACAAAATTTTTGTCCACATTTTACTTTTATAACAAAAACTTTATTTCTCACAGCAAGATAATTTTATTCAAAGACAAATTTTATTTCATAAAATTTAGTCAAAATTTTTCTATAGAAAAATTTTGGTCAAATTTTTATTTCTATGAAAATTGTCAAAATTTTATTTCTATAGAAAATTTTGTCAATATTTCATTACTATACGAAAATTTTGGTAAAAATTTCTTTCAATAGAAATTTTGTCAAGCATTTTATTTTTCATAGAAAATGTTTATTCAAATTTGAATTTCTATAGAAAAGTTTGTCCAAAGATTTAATTTTTATAGAAATTTTGTCCAAATTTTATTCTATAGAAAATTTTGTGTAAATTTTTATTTCTTTATGAAATTATTGCTAAAAAATTTTCTTTTTTTATTGAAAAATTTTGCCAAGTTTAATTCTATAGAAATTTTTGCAAAACTTTTAATTCTATAGAAAATTTGCCAAAATTTTATTTTCTACAGAAAAATTTGTCAAAATTTATTTTTATAAAAAAAAAATTTTAAGATTTAAAGATTTTTTTGTCAAAATTTATTTCAATAGAACATTTTGTCAAATATTTATTTCTATAGAATATTTTGTCAAAATTTCATTTCTATAATAACTTTTGTCAAAATTTTATTTCTATAGTAAATTTTATAAAATTTTAATTCTATAAAAAAATTTGCCAAATATTTAATCTTTAAAAAAATTGTCAAAATTTTATTTCTATAGAAAATTTGTCAAGATTTTATTTTTATACAGAAAATTTTTCTTAAAAAAAATTTATTTCTTATTTCTATAAAAAATTTTTACTAAATTTTAATTCTTTAGAAAATTTTGTCAAAATTTTATTTTTTACAGAAAATTTTGTAAGCATATTATTTGTTTAGAAAATTTGTGAAATTGTTATTTCTGAATAGAAAATTTTATCCAAAATTTAAATTCTATAAAAATTTTTACTAAACTTTAATTCTTTAGAAAATTATTGTCAAAAATTTTATTTTCTATAGAAAAATTTGTAAATATTTTTATTTCTATAGAAGAATTTGTCAAAAATTTATATTTCTATAGAAGAATTTTCAAAAATTTTCTTGTCTATTGAAGCATTTTTAACCAAAAGTTTACATTATATAAGTAAATTTTTATCAAAAATTTTAATTCTATACGAAAATTTTGCCAAAATTTTATGTTCTACAAAAAAATGTGTCAAAAATTTTGATTTTTTATAGAAAAAAATTTCAAAGCTTTATTTCTGATTTATTCTATTATTTTTTTTTCAAAATAATGTTTTTTTCAATAGAACTATTTTGCAAAATTTTATTTCTATAGAAATTTTGTCAAATATTTAATTAAGCCGGCACATGCAAAATTTTTTTCGGAAGGTTTCAAGTGTGGTTATTGTTGGGTTTAACAAATCTGGGCCTGAATTTATTCTGATAAATGTGGTTTGATAGGAAATGTGTTAATTCCAAAACGTGCGTCCATCCAACATCTTGAAGTCCTATAGGGCTTTGCCCAAATTAAATTTTGACAAACATTGTTTTTCCCTCTGTTGGGTTAAGCTATAACTTGGTAGTTTAGTCAAGCATGGAATTAAAGCTGAAATAAAAAAAAACAACAACTTTTATTTCTATAAACATTTTTTGTCAAAATTTCATTTCTATAGAAACTTTTGCCAAAGTTTTATTTCTATAGTAAATTTTATCAAAATTTTAATTCTATAAAAAATATTTCCAAAAATTTTATTTCTAATAGAGAAATTTTGTCAAAATTTTATTGCTATAGAGAAATTTTGCCGAATTTAGAGGAAACTTTTGGTCAAAATTTTATTTCTATAGATGTTTTTTTTCAATTTTTTATTTCTATAGCAAAATTTTTCAAAATTTTATTTCTGTAGAAAATTTTGTTGTCAAATTTTTTTCTATAGAAATTTTTGTCAAATTTATTTTCTATAGCAAATTTTACCAAAATTGTATCTCTATAGAAGATTTTGCCAAATTGTATTTCTATAAACAATTGAAAATCTACTAAAACTTCAAGGTTGGTAGAATCGCGATATAGTTTCAAGTAGAGTTTAGTACATCGACCAAACAGTAAAAAATCTACCATTTGTGGGTAGAATTCTACACACGCTGTGGCCAACCGTGCACGGAAGCCGCCTTACGAAAATTTTCGCGTCAAACAAGTTCAAACAATGATCTAAAATTGGGTTTGTTAAAGTGTTATCTTTTATAATTTGGGATTTGAAAAATTATTATTAATCATCAAAAAATTGTTTATTGTTTTTCAAAATATTCCCCATTGACATCTCAAAATTTTTGCATGTGTTCGAAGCAATTGTCGAAGCCTTTTATCACTCCGATTGCGGTATCTCAAAAACATGCATTCAGATCGCACACCGCTTCTTACCGATAAATCATAAATGCACTTGTGAGAATTTGCATAAAAATTGCTTTATATTTAAAATTTTCTCATACCTTTTTACTAATATTATGCTCAGCCTCAGAGCATTAGCCGATTCAAATTTTGTAGCCTAAAGATTTTGTAGTCTAAAAATTTTTGTTCAGATTTAAACATATGTATATATAAACATACAACGAGTGATAAGCAAACTAAAATCTTACAAAGGTACAAAATTTCGACTGCGAAAAAAATCACTAAAATGTTCAGAAAACTCCTTTGTCAAAGAAGAGGAAAAAATCGAAGAGCTTATAAAACAAAAAACTTCACATAGCAACAACTGTTTGTCTTAAGTGGTAGGTAGTATGGTGTCACTATGGCAATCGAACCTCCAGCCCTCCAGGACAGCTACAAAGTTTCACTTCACTCACTTTCCACTCAAAAGCCAACAATGAAGAATATTCTGATACGGAGGCACTGTAGGAGGCCGCTTGTCGTTGCTTGGTAGCCAAAGTTACAGCTTCAGCAAGGATGTTGTCTGCCAAAGAATGCCAAAGAAATGGGCTAATGAAAACCCATGGAATAGCAACACCACACCATTAACTTAAGTGGCTTTTAAAATTGAACGCACGTATTTTTATGGGGTTTCATTGTTACGCGAGACCACCCTTTTTTAAGTGAACCCCATTACAGAGTGTCGTAGCAGACTTTTGAGATGCTATATGAAAAAGGCCAAGTACTTCGAATTGGGGGCAGTTAAGGGTTTTGACATTAGCGATTTGGGGTTTGTATAGAATATAATTGGTGTCACAATTACCTAACTCAACTTCATTTAGAGTGTCAAAAGTTAAACAGCGATGTGTATTGTCCCATCAAAAAACGGAAAACTTATCAAATAACAAGTAAACATGAGTTAGCCAAGCAAACCGATGCTCCCACACAGAAGAAAAGTAAATTGTTTTATAGCGAGAATGAACTATCACGTATGAA
>PGFW01032643.1:0-12597 GCA_003123925.1 Haematobia irritans | reverse complement strand
TCGCCACACCCCGTCCGGTGCTTTCGCTGCTGCGCCTTTTTCTCCCGCCCTTCTAACTCCACCCAAAATTATTTTTCTGATTCAATCACGAAATTAAATTGTTCAATTACTTTTTAATTGAAATGTCTTCAATCACCGAATGATAGTATCCAATTAAAAAATTAATTGAAGGTCAATTAAAAAGTTAATTGATCCAATTAAAAAATTAATTGATACTATTATTTTTGTGATTGATTTTTGTTTCAATTAAAAAATTTGTTGAATCAATTAAATTTTTAATTGAATATTTTTTAAAACTCAATTAAAATTTTAATTGGAAAAATTTTCGTGAAATTTTTTTGTGTGTAGTATCAGCTCGTAACTTCATATTAAGGGAATAATTCTAGCCACTACCATATACAGGCAATGTCCAATTTTCAGTTTTAGTCCCAACATTTTTCCTAATGCATTTTTGCTACTGTGGTTTATCGGTTTAGTTTCGTTTTTAGTCCCACTTTGTCCCTACTACCTTTTGGCAAAATTACAAGCATACCGTGGCTTATCCCAATCTTTCTGTACTTTTAAGCTAAAAATTGTCACTTAACTCAGTTTGCATTTCAACATATAGACAACAATGCCATAGAGTACAATTATGTAGTGCAATTTATATTTCACTCTAGATAGAAAAAATACAAAGAATGTATTTTTATGTTCCATATTTTTGTAGTGTTTTGCTATTGCAGCGACAGCAGATAAATTGTTTGTGGTATAATGTCTGAATGCATTTTAACGTGTTTGGAACGTGTAGCATATGTTTCTTTTCCGGAAACATTTTCCATTTCAAATGCACAATTTTTTTGTTCGTATACCTATTCTCTAAGGATTATAGTGGTTATTTAGATTTGATTTTCCTACCACACTTTGTTGCCCTAAAAAGTGACTGAGAGTGAACATTTTAAACAATTTATAAAATGTTGGAAGTTATTCTGATGCAACGGGTAGTAGTCACGGCTTGCACACAGGGTTACAAGTGCAGACTTCAATAGATTTTGCAAAAGTTACAAGGGAAACCTTTCCCATATCAATAATTGCAGCCAGACTATATTTTCTTCTTATTTTTAAGACATCTCATTGATGTCAAAATTAGAAAAAGAGATTAGGATCCCCAACTCGAGGTAGTGTGTATGTGGATCTTCTTTGATAAATAGAGAAAAAAATCACCAAAATATTTCCAATTAAAAAGTGAAGGTGAAATCTCTTTCAATTCAAAAATTAATCAATCTTTAACCAAAATAGAAACATTAAATCAATTATGTCAATGATTGACAATTTTTAAATTTTTAATTAAAAACAATAATTGCCAATTAGGAGTCAATTAAGAAAATAGTCACGTATTTAATTAAAAAGAATTAATTGATACAATCATTTTTTATTCAAACTACACTCAGAAAATTTAACGTCGTAACTACAAGTAAATTCCATAATATTGATTTGTTCAAAATTTTACTCACAGTTATTTAAATTAATCTATTGTTATGAAAACTAAAATTTAAACTCAGTGGAATGTTAATTAAACTTACGGTCGATTACCAGCCCCCAAAATGGTAAGAACTCCCAATGGAGTTCTAAATTGACTGAAGCAAACATAAGAATACGAATAGTATTTTCCTTCGAACGTACGAAAGAGTTCTAAAAAGCCCGTACTGAACTTTTACTTGTCCAATATATACGAAGCTAGTTGGACATCGATAATTTCCGTATTTTTTAGTATAAATAACTAACGAGAATGTCAATTCTAACTACCGTTTGAGGAATCATTTCTAACAATAGTTCGTTCTCCGACAACATGTGCTGGTGTGTTTCTAAATAATAGACACCCTTTGGACTGGTTGCTTAAATGAATAGATGTAAACCAACGAAGGAAAGATATAAACAAGTCACATTTGATGTTGATGAGTAATAATGAGCTAAGTGCCCAGTGGATAGTGTGCTTTAGTTAGAAAACTGATGTACGCGTTTCGATACTCGTCCGGAACAAAAAAGGTAAATTTTATAAAATGATAAAAAAAATCCCAATAAATGATCTAAAAGATTTGTACCTACAGAAGAGTAAAGGTTGTACTAAATATAACTATTAATGTAGAAAATGAGCATACCCCTTGATGTATCCCCTTGCTCCAAGGTCACCAGGTGTCTAGGAAACCGTAAACCCAATTAATTTTTTCGTTTTTTAAAAAATGATTATTTATTAATTTTTACTTCTTGAACAGTAAGTTTGAACTTGATCCCAAAAGTTAAAACAATATTAACTAACGTTATAGGAAAATGTTAACTTACTATGGGTACATGCTTCTTTAGCACATACGAATTCAATATTAATCCGGTAGTAAAAAATAACTCCTAATGTTCACTCTCTCTGAAGGTAAAATCAGTAAATTTAAGAAAATGTGATGTAGCATTTTCAATGGTTATTAAAACAAATTAATTGTTCCAATTAAACAATTTAATTAAGAAAAACATGTAGATGCTGATTGCAAAACTTCATTTATATGTTTCAACTATTTCATTAAAAATTTAACTAAATAATTTAATGAAATATTAAAAAAACTGATGAGTTTTTTCCAATCATATCAACTAAATTCTTAATAATCAATCAAAATAATTACTTTGTTTGAATCAATATCAATTAAATGTTTAATTAAATTAATTACAAAATATTTGTTTTTTGTAATTCAACGTCAATTACTTTTAATCCCTCCACCATAGATGGGGATTATAGTAACTTTGTCAATTCCGTTTGTAATCACATCGAATATTGCCCTAAGACCCCATAAATTATATATATATTCTGGGTCATGGTGATAATTCTGAGTTCGATTCTAAGCATGTCCTCCTCGTCTGTTAAATCACCCTAACTTGCGAATCAAACAAGCCTATCGACTTGAAATTTGCACAATGTAGTTGTTAATGATTAGGTCGGATGGCTATTGCAAATGGATATCGGACCACTTGCGTATTAGTCCCCATATAATACCGACGCCCAGATGGCTTCTCGACCTCTTGAGAGCAAAATCATCCGGTCCGTGAAATTGCGTACATGGTTTTTCCAGTAAAAAATTTGGAAGTTCTTCCAAAGGCACAACTTTAAAAGCACTTCCAGAAAATGAACTCCCAATGATGTTCTTTATTTTAACTACCTTGGTTTATTAATACTTTTAATGGATACTTTTAACTTGTTTTGTTTCAAATAGGTTAAAAACAGAGTAAGAATTCATAAAATGATACAAATCAGTTAAATCTTGTTGACAAAAATGCTAAATCAATCTGGAAAAATTGTGAATTATTGAAAATATTTCGAGGTAAAACGTATCCGTACAATCGTTTAGAATCATTAAAAATTATAAACTTAATTTAATTTACCAAAATAATCACATATTTTTTATTTACAATCCAATAAATTGAATCGTTCCCACACCTTAAAGATGATTCAGTGCAACGACTTTTGAATGGAGACTTCGTCCTATGACAAGCCATGTTAAATTCATCGCTTCTGGCTAATTTGCACCACTTCCGACTCCAAAAGAACATTTTCATTATATTTTTCGACGTCTTTTGCTTTTTTCAGTCCTCAACAACCATGCAAAAATTTGTCCACATCCGTCCATATCATAATAGCCCCTCTAAGAGATCAAATTTAATCCGTCCGGCTGAAAGTTGGTACAGGTGTACAGTATATGTCTCTAAAAATGATTGCCAAAAAATTGGATCCACATTGGTCCATAATAATAGTAGCCCCCCATTAACTCGATTCCCCGGATTTTTTTTTGGGGCGGCCTTTGCGGAGCCGCTAAGAAAGCAAATTTCATCCCCGCATCCGGCTGAAATTTTTGTACGTGGTGTTATATATGCTCTGAAAACAGACAGGAATTGGTTCCATATTCGCGTCATAATTATATGTAGCCCCATATAAACCGATCCCCAATTTACCCGTAACGCCTTCGACGATGCAAAATTCAACCCGATCCAGTAAAATGACATGGTGTTAGTATATGGCCTCCAAACTCATTCAAAATATTGGTCAAAATCGGTCCATAAATTATATAATAGGCCATCATATAAAACCGATCCCCGATTTGGTTGCGGAGCAAAGCTAGGAGAATGCAAATTTCATTCCATCCGGCTAAAAATTTGCTACATGTGTTAGATATATGTCTATAACAACCAATGCAAAATTTGGTTCACATTTTGTCAAATTATACATTAGCCCTCTAAAAAACCGATCCCAGATTTGACCCTTCCGAGAGGCTGATGGAGTGAAAATTCATTCGATCGTTTGAAATTTGGTACGTCGTTAGTAATCATTGTAATCTGACAACCATGCAGGAATTGCGTCCTTATCCTGTCCATAATTATATGTACCCCCATATAAAACCGATGGTTTCAAACAACCATGCAAAAATTAGTCCATACCGCTCTAATTATATATAACCCCATTTAAACCGAATCCCCCAGGAGAAGCATAATTCATACGACCTGTTGAAAATTTGGGCTGGTGAAAGTTAGTACTTCTTCCTAGTATATGGGCTAACAACCCATGCCAAAATTGGTCCATACGTCTATGTTTATAATACAGCCGATCCCCAAAAATAATCTACCAATATTTTATTTCATAGAAAAATTTTATCAAAATTTTATTTCTATAAAAAATTTCGTCAAAATTTATTCTAATAGAAAATTTTGTCAAAATTTATTTCTATAGAAATTTTGTCCAACCAGAATAAGTGTACGTAATTTTAATCGACTTTTTTGTTTAAATATTATTACACTATGGACTAATTACAATTGAGAAACGGTGTTAGATTTTTAAATACCTTGTATCGGCAAGTATTACCCACAAACCCAATATTCGATTATGTATGAAAGTCTTTAGTTCAATTTCTGTCAATTATGGTGGAGGGTTACAGTAAAGAGTTCCCCCTGGCCGAACTTAGGCCGAGATACTTGTTTCAATTAATTATAAATTTAATTTTTTTTTGTTGAAGAATAGTAACAATGTGTTTTGGAGAATATATTGCCAAAAGCTTTTACATGTTTAAAGTCAAAGTTCTGACAAACTTTTCTAAGAAATAAAATTTTGTCCCAAATTTTATAGAAAATAAAATTTTGACAAAATATTTCATAAATCTAAACTTTTTACAACATTTTCATAGAATCTTATAGAATTTTGACAAAATTTTCAAGAATCTAAAATTTTGAAACAAAATTTTCTATAATGAAATAAAAATTTGAAAATTTTCTATAGAATATAAAGATTTACTAAAAGTTTTAGTAGAAATAAAAGATTGACAAATTCTTTACATAAAATTTTGACAAAAATTTCTATAAATTGAAATTATTGACAAAATTTTTTATAGACAACAAATTTTCAGTAGATATAAAATGTTGACAAATTTTCTATAGAAATGACACTTTTACCATAAATAATTTCTATAGAAAATGAAATTTTTTTTTTGTTTTTGATCTCAGCCTTAAAGCCAGCATGACTAAACTACAAAGCGTAGCTTAACCAACAAGGAAAAGTATGCTTTTCAAATTATTTGGACAAAAGCCCTATATAGCACTGCAAATGGTTGATTACAGCTGATTTCGGAATTACCAACATTTCCTCATCAGCCATCCTCTACTTTCAGCAAACTATCAACCGATTATCAAATAAATTCGGTAATATCAACTCATCCAACGTGAACTACCCACTTGAACCTCCCCCGAAATAAGGGCAAAGGAGAAAGAGATTAGCCTGGCATATTGTTTAGGCAGTTAGACCGACTATCAACCCTTTTCGAGAGGTTCAAGTGTATGTTCACGGGGTGAGTGAATTACCCGATATTTAATTCTGATTATCGGTTGATAGTTTTGCTGCAAGTATGACGATCTGATGAGAATGTGAAATTCCGAAACAGCGTACATTCCAACCATTCTTTGCAGTAATAGGGAGGCTTTGCCCAAATAAAATTTGACAACATACTTTTCCTCTGTTGGTAAGCTACAACTTTAGTTTAGTCAATGCTCGCCTTAACTGAGATCAAAAAACAAAAAAACAACAATAACGATTGTAAGAGAAGCCACAAATAACAAACATAAACGAAGGAAATAAAAATTTTGAACAAAATTTCTATATAAATAAAATTTTGACATTAATTTATATAGAAATAAAATTTTGACAAAAATTTCATAGAAATAAAATTTTTACAAAAATTCTATAGAAAATAAATAATTTACGTTTTTCTTTTATACATAAAATTTGACAATAATTTCAATAAAATTGAATTCTTACATAATATTCTATCAAACTAAACTTTGACAAAATTTTCTAGAGATAAAAATTTTGTAAATTATTCTATAAATGAAATTTATGAAAAAAAAGATCAATAGAAATAATATTTTAACAAAAATTTTCTATAGAAAATTTAAATTTGATCAAAATTTCTATAGAAAATAAAAATTTTTGTAAATATTATATTAATGATAAAATTTTGAAAAATTTAATAAGAAATAAATAAATTAGAAAATAAAATTTTAACAAATTTATAGAAACAACATTTTAACCTAAACTTTCTACAGAAACTAATAATTGGGCCAAAAATTTTTCCACAGAAATGAAATTCCTGACAAAAATTGTTCTACAGAAATAACATTCTGACAAAATTTTCTACAGAAATAAAATTGATCAACAATTTTTATAAAATAAAATGTTAACAAAATTATCGTATAGAACTGAAAATTGACAAAATTTTTCAGTAGAAATAAAATTTGACAATAATATTTCTGTAGGAATAAAACTTTAAAAAAATTCTTTATAAATGGAAATTTCGACAAAATTTTCTATAGAAATTAAAATTTTTGACAAAATTTCTATTGCAAATAAAATTTTGACGTAAATTTTCTAATTAGAAATAAAATGTGACAAAATTTCTAGTGACAATAAAATTTTGAAAAATATATATAGAGAATAAAAATTTGACCAAAATTTTCTGTAGAATATAAATTTTGACAAAATCTTTCTTATTCAATTAGGAATTTGTCAAAAGCTTTTCTGTATAATAAAATTCTTGAAAAAATTTCTATAGAAAAACATTTTTTTAAAAAAAAAAATTTCTTATAAATTAACATTGGGCAAAATTCTGCACGAGGTGCATGTCTTGATCATATTTACCAACGACACCGTATGTGCAATTCTCGCTACAAAAACATAATTTATATCTAACTTATAATTTTTCCGCAATGTATCGGCAGGGATTAAAATATCTTACCAAAACCCAAACAATCTTATAACAATTAAAATTGAAGTTATACGAAGCCGATCTAATGTTATATGCATACAATTGATTAACCTTATCAATATATTTACATCTATTCTTATCAAGCTACAAATGATTGACATTTAACAATTAAGTTTAAATAGACCAAGATGCTGGTGTGGATAAAAATCGATAACGACTAGAAAATGTTCAAGTCTTTCAAAACGAAACTCTTCAATCCTATAATCATTTTACAAATAATTACTGAAACAAATATAGCGTATATATAGATTAGCAGAATGTCTAAGATTTACATTAGAACAATACACTCTTATAGAAGAGATTGTCAAAAAACTGATTATTACTTCATTTATCACTATTACTCAAAGGATGATAACTTAAATAAAAAATTATAAAATATTATAAAATAAAGAAAACAATTAATGAAAAAAAAAAAACAATTTATTTACGGAGACGCCAATATTTTTATACCCTCCACCATAGGATGTTGCGGTATATTAAACTTTGTATCCGTTTGTTAACACATCGAAATATTGCTCTAAATCCATATATTATATATTATATTTACTTCTCGTGGTGAAATTTCTGAATCGAATCTAGCGATGTCCCCGTCCGTCTTTCCGTGCTGTGGTAAGATTCATCGCTAACTTCCGAACGAAACTAACTATCGACTTGAAGTTTGGCACAAGTAGTTTTATTAATTGATTGGCTTAGAGCCCTTGTAGGAGCAAAACTCATCCATCCGGTTAAATTTTGGTACAGTGTTATAATATGGTTATCATCAATAACCATGCAAAAAATTGTCCATATCGGGCCATAATCTATATATACCCCCATATAAACCTATCATCAGATTTTGAAAACTTCGGACCTCATTGATTAGCCAAAATTCATCCGATTCGGTTTTAAATTTGTAATGTGGTGTTAGTTATATGTCTCTGGAAACCATTGCATGAATTAGGTTCCATATTCGCGTCCATTAATTTATATGTAGCGACCATATAAACGATCCCCAGATTTGACCTCCGGACCCCGGGGAGACAAAATTTACCCAAGTCCTTTCAAATTTCGGTACGTGTGTTAGTATATGGTATTATGTATTGCATGCTTATAAATTGGTCCATATCGGCTTTAAACCGAATCCACCATGATTTGACAACAGGAGAGTAGCTAATTGAGGGAGCAAAAATTCATCCCGGTTGAAATTTGGTACGGTGAAAATTTGGTTACATTTTGGGTATTATGGACGTAATAACCATGCCAATAATTCGCCATATTCGTCTATATTATGATATAGCCGATCCCCAAAAATAATCTACCAAATTGTATTCTTATAGAAAATTTTATTCTTATAGAACAAAAAAAAAAAATATTCTATAGAAAACAATTTTTTGTCAAAATTTATGCTATACAAATGTGTACATATTGTCATTATTTTATTTCTATACTGAAAATTTTATGTCAAAATTTTTATTTCCATAGAAAATTTTGTTTAAATATTTTATTACTATACAAAATTTATTCTAAAAAAATTTGTCAAAATTTCTATCGCTATTATAAATTTTGTTCAAAATTTTATTCCATAGAAAATTTTGTCAAAATTGTTTCTATAAGAAAAATTTTTGTCAAAATTTTATTTCTCATTCGTTTTCTGTTATTGTGGTCTTGCATCTTTAAAGCATTGTTGTTGTTTTTTATGCATGCCTTAAAAACCATACATTTACTAAAACTATCCAAGTGTAGCTTAACAACAGAGGAAGAATGTTTTGTCAAATTATATTTGCAAAAGCCTATAGACTGCAAAATGTTGGAAATTGGATCGACGTTTCGGAATTAACACATCCTCATCAGCATCCTCTATTGCATGCAAAAAACTAGCAACCAATTATCAGAATAAATTCCAGGCAGTTCAGTAATAACCCAACAAAAACCACACTTGAATCCTCCAAAAAATTTAACATTGATAGCCGGCTATATGCCGAAAAATAAATGTCGAACAAAACATTATCTCTTTACTATGCCACTGTCAAATCATCGATTGAATTCAGTTGCGGTTTATTTGAGCTGCCAAACGTGCTTCCATCCAAACCATCTTGCAGTCTTAGGGCTTTAGCCCAAATAAATTGACAAACATTTCTTTTCCTCTGTTGTTAAGCTACACTTGTAGTGTTATTCAAGTATTGTTTTAGCTTGCCAATAAAAAACCAAACAAAATTTTATTTCATAAAATTTTTTAAAAATTTTATTCTTTAGAAAATTTTGCTGCAATTTTTTTATTTGACATAGAAAAATATTTGACAATTTTTTATGCATAGAAAATTTGTTCCAGCTTTTTTTTTAACTAGAAAATTTTATAAATTTTTATATTATTTTTTTTTGTGAAATTTACGTCAAAATTTATTTTCTATTAGAAAAATTTGTCAAAGTTTTTTTCTTATTAGATTAATTTTGTCAAAATTTTATTCTTTAAAAAATTTAGTTACAATTTATATTTCTATAGAAAATTTTCGTCAAAATTTTTATTTCTGTAGAAAATTTTTCTTAAATTTATTACCCTGATAGAAAATGTTGTCTAATTTTATTTATAGACATACTAGCGTAACCCGCCCGCTTCAGCTGGCCTTCCGAAGCTTATTTGAGAACATTTGCGTTCAACTTTAGTTCAACTATATCCTTCGTGTCCTGAAAACCAAATTCGAAAAGATTTGAATCTGTTTTAACAAATCGGACTCTGTTTTCGTTATTGTCAATACTGCGGGAGAGGGTACCTTTCCTCCAAATTTTTTTAATAATGTTCTTATCAAGAGTTGACAATCTTCTATATTTCTTGTGATTTTAAGTGTGTTGTCAAGGAAAGGTATCCTTTCCTCAACAAATCTTAATAAATTAAGCACGTCATATTAATTCCCAATAAATCGGAAAAAGCAAACGTAGTAAAAAATTGTACCACATTTAAACATTTGCTAAAATTTGAAAATGATTACCCTCTGACGTTTGGCTACAATTTCATAAATTTAAGTTCTTTACTAAAAGAAGTCTGGCAGAAGCCTGCTGCCAAAATCATAAAATTATGTAGCCATTACCCATTTCATGAACAACCCTCTACTTTCAATTTAAGAAAAAAAAAACAGGACAAAAGGCACCCTCTCCCACCTTCGCACCACTCCGACTCTGATATATCGACGTATCACTGTACCCTATATTAATTTCGCAACTACTCAATGTTCCCTATAAATTCTATCGAAGTAAATCGACAAATTCTATTTCAACATTTCCCCTATCCCAACCAGATAAAATCGAAAAATTCATATACCTAAATTTAAAAATCAATGTATAAATGTAATCACTCCTCCCACTTTTCCCTGTAAATTTCAAGTTATGATCGGGATGTTTAAATTTTGCTCTATTGTTTTTGAAAGGACTTCACTTCCCATACAAATATCGACAAACACTGGTAGTGAATAGCAACCCTAACCTCCTGAAAATCTTAAAACTTCCCTTCAAGTGTTGGAGGCAAGGAGTTGCCTCTTCGTTCATAACACTTAACCCCACTGCTTTGTAATTTCAAGAAAACTTAATTTTTTTTTGCATTTTTAGGGAAGACCTCTCTCCCCAAACCATAATATCTAAAATGATGTAATCTATCTTTTGTAAACGTCCCAAAAATGATTCAAACAAATATAAGCCTGAAAGGGCGGCCCTCTTCCGTCCAAATATCAAAATCAGTATCAAACTATTAATATCTCAACCTCTCCCCATTCTCAAGTAACTCGGAAATTAATTGTTTCTCTGTATGATTTAAGAGAAAGCGTATGTCTCCCTATGCCCTTTTATTTTTATAATAAAAATCAGGAACCGATATATAAATTTCATAACCCGTTTTTTCCCTAAAAATTTCAGTCGGGGTTAGTTATTGTTTGTACTTTTCAAAATCAAAACAACAAAAAACCGGCATAAGGGAGTCCCCCCCCCGACCATAATACCGAAAAATAATGTAAGGGATTTTTTCTAATCCAACCCCAACATTCATGAAAATTTCAAGCAAATCGAATCATATATTTTGTTCCAAGTTGCAAAAAGTAGGCAATGGGAGCTTCCCCTCCCAACCCACATATTGAAATCATCAGTTACCCCATATTAACTTCCATTAAAACCTCACCACATGTTTTCTTAATATCTCAGATAATAGAGAATTTTAGTTTTTTCAACTGTACTTTAAAAAAGTCAACAAAGGGAGCCACCTCAAATAAAAAAGTAGCGTGATCTTTGTCTAGATGCCAACCTCAATCTTCATATTAAATTTTCAAGCAAATCTTCGGTCAACTTTGGTCTATTTTCAAAAAGTCGAAAAGGAGTTTCCTCTCTCGCACTATGTCAAAAAATGAGGTACCCTATTTTTCAGACATTGAGTGCCCCCCACGATCTCTGAAAGTTTCAAGGTACATCGGTCAGCTCGTTTTCGCCGGCAACCCAATAACATACAAATAAACAAACAAAACAAACAAACAAATAAACAAAACATTAATTTTAATTTTATATATATAGATTTGTCAAAATTAATTTCCATATTGAAAATTATCATCAAAATTTTTATTCTATATAATTTTATCAAAACTTTACTTCTTACAAAATAATGTCTAGTCAAAAAATAAAATTTTTTTTTTATAGAATTTTCAAAATTTATTTCCATCAGAACAATTTTATCAACATTTACTTAAGAAAAGTTTAGAAAAATTATCAAAATTACCTTCCATAAAAATGTAGTCAAAATTTTATATCTATAAACAAATTTTGTAAATTTTATTCTATAGAAAATTTTGTTCAATTTTTTGTGCCATAAAAATTTGACAATATATTTTATTTGTCATAACAGAATTTTTTTCAGAAGAAAATTTTACACAGTTTTTTTTTTTTTTTTTTGAAAATTTTGCTAAGTTTGTATTCTATTAGATAACATTGTCAAAAGTTTTATTTCTAATACACAATTTCAAAATTTTATTCTATAGAAAAGTTAGTCATAATTTATTTCTATAGAAACATTTTGTCAACAATTTTATTTCTATAGAAAAATTTTGCAAAATTTTATTTCTATAGCAAAATTTTGTCAAAAATTTTATTTTCTATTAGACAAAATTTTTTTCTTAGAAAATTTTATTTCTTTATAGATAAAATGTTGTTCAAAAAATGTTTTTTTAATTTCATAGAATGTTTGCTTTATAATTTTATTTCCAATAAAAAATTTTTGTCAAAAATTATGTCAAAATTTTATTCTTGACAGACCGAAAACACAAACTCTCTT
>PGFW01032641.1:66356-76417 GCA_003123925.1 Haematobia irritans | reverse complement strand
CAATATTAGAGAGACTAAAAGAATGTAACCGCAGATCTTACAACCGCCGATTGAAGGTTGGTCGTTTTGGATGAGGTGGATGGACCAAGACGACAAATGCGGTGTTTATTTAAAGCATAGAGTCGCTGCAACATCTAGGCCCCAGACGCCAAGACGCGTAAGTTTATGGCTTTCATGATATCCATATGAAGGTATACAAAAGCGATCAAGCCAAAAGGATACCGAAACGACAAGCCTCCGGTAGGTCAGCGAGTGAAAAAATCTCCTAGGCGAAAGCGAAGGAGACATAAAACACTGCAGACGTATGGCGAAATCATATGCGGGAAGTTTTCTACAGCTCAAGGCCTCACCAGCTGAACCGCGGATTTGTTTGGGCGAGAGTTTAACCGAGATCTGTGAAGAAGGAAGCCGCTGATGACTCAATTGAGAGCGGCTGATGTGACGGTGGTTGAAATTTGGATGGTTCTACCGGTTCCTCCAGATAAAATCTTCAACGCATTTGTAAGGCCGCTTTGTTGGCTGCCTAAAAGTTGCTCCTGATGAAAGGAGACATAGATAGTAGTTCCTTATTCAAGAACCATACATATATAAGAACAAGATCTTGTGAATTAAGGCACTCCCGGGTTTCAAAAACTTTTGCATAATACCGGTAAACGATATAAATGCGAGCAATGTATAATTGCTAAAAACGAACTAAAGCTTGTTTCTGGTTCTTCCCTTCAATTGAGTCATGCAGACACTGGTCGTAAGCCAAGTCCTAGAGATATCCACATGCAAAATATTGGGTATCTTCGTCTACATGGGACTATGATAGGGATATGCACCCTGTGCCCGTTAAAACCTTAGGTTGAGGAGTCACTAAGAAACAAATGAGAAAACTCATTATGGGATGCGATGCAATGCACACTCATAGTATTTGGGGAAGTAAGTGATACCAATGGCAAGGGGAGAGTCGGCTTAATAGAGTTAATCTTTTGCGTACTAACCTGGTAGTTTGCAATAAGGGAGATGCACCACACGGTTCGTCACCGCAGGAACAGACAAGAGGTTTTGGCGTAACGTTGACGGGGCTCTCCGGAAAGCTGAATGATAAGATATTCTGAGTGGCAGAGTTTTGAGGGACATAGCTTCTGCCAGATCAATCGCTACATCAGTTTCAGATTGGCTGTTCGTACTTCAAAGACCAATAATTTCCGCCAAATGTAGGAACTGATTGGAATAGGTATAAGGAATCGTTCAATTGATGATACGGAAATGCGGAGGACAAATATGAGCACTGTGCAAGAATATGCGAAACACGCAGTGGAGCGGATTACGAAAGGCCATTCAACATTTCAGCTGAAAAGCTGCTGCGCCTAGAGGAAAGGCCAAGGGGAAAAAATCGCTCCGCCATGGTGGACTACGGAGTTAAGTAATATGAGTTAAATCCTGCAGGAAGCTCTTTAACAAAGCAAAGTCCTACAAGAGCTCCGGAGGTATTGGGACACTTAAAGATGAATCTGATGTAAAAATAATAAAGCGAAGAATGGAAGGTCTCAACAAACTCTTGGATGATTACTGTAGGCAGTATTGAGAATACGTCAGAGCTTCCAGACTACGGAAAGTAACTAAGCATCCAACTAACACCGCTCCAGGTTTCATTAAAACATCGATTGAAATTGGACAACGTCGCAGTGAGGAGACGTTGGAGGTACTTTTGGACACACACTTCCCTGGAAATCAACGGTTGAACGCATGTTCCGGCGGTGTAACAGAGGCTAAGCGATCATTTCCTCGAGGAAATTGTGTCGAAATCTAAGAATAAAATGGCTTTAAAGTAGCCTTTGGGCACGCATTCAATCCCCCGGAGCCTGATGGAATTACTCCGGCGGAGTTACCAGGCAGTGGTTGAACAGAATTATCGCCCTGGTTGAGCGGTGATATAATAAACAATGTTGTAAACTTAGCAATATATCCAGAAAAGTGGGAGGGAAACAAAAGTCCGATCTTCAAATACCTAAAAAGCAGAAAAAAGCCTCTCACTCGAGGTGGCGAAGGATTTCCGAACCAAATCAGCTTATCCTCATTCCTACTTAAGCCCTGAGGGAATGAAATAGACATGTATCTTAGAAACTATGCGGTGGATTCAAGTGTTGCTCTCGAAACGACAAGCATGCATACTCGAAGGGCAGCGTCTAACTGAGACGCAGCATTGCATGAACCTGGTCAGCTTTATTGAAAGCTCACTATCTGTCAAAGAAATACACAATCTGGGCGTTTCTAAGACATCGAAGGGGCGTTTCATAAATGTCCATCCGAAGCTCGATAATTAAATGGGCCTGACAACTCTGAATGTTGATGCCAGGTATATTAGGCTTTTAGTACGAACTTCTAAATAAAGAGACGTATTTCAGCGCACACTAGGGCAAGCAAACAATACAAGGTATGTGAAACAGAGGCACTCGCCCAAGGAGAGTTCTTCAACCTGCTCTTTGAATGTTTGCTATAACAACCTTCTGGTTTCTCTAGAAAAATGGGGGGGGAGAAGGATAAAAAGTGGTGGCATATCGGCTAAGATGATGTGGCGCTAGCAGTCAGGGGAAAAATTCCCATCCACAATCAGAGAGTATTATACAGAGAGCTCTCCGGATGAGCTGAGAAATAGGCGAAAGATAATGGTCTTGGTGTATAATCGCAGCGAAAGACAGAAATAGTCATGTACTGCAAAGATCGCAAAAGCTCCCACGGTTAGGCCAATTTCCTTAGGGGGTAACTGAAGGTTCCCTTTGGTTGAGTGTGCAAAATACCCTTTTTTTTGGCGTTATTTTGGACAGGAAGGCTCGAATTTTTAGGCTTTAATATGAAGAGAGGGCGAGAAAAGCACGGTAGCGTTTGTACTTCGTGCAAAAGCAAGATAGGGAAAAGTGGGGACTTATAGACCAAAAAATTGTGCATTGGCTATACACGGCATGGTTACCTATAATGCTATATGGTGTTGTAGTCTGGGTGGCCAGAAGGCACTTCAGAACGCGACTTGTTTTAGATAAGTTCAGCGTATGCGAGCTTATGTATCTCAGGCGCCATTTTACGTAGAACAGGAAACAGACTCACCCTTAAATTCATGTTACATCTATTCGCGCCCTTTAGACATTTTTGGCAAAACAGTAAAGCTGCGGCAACAACGCTGTGCCGGTTGCGCGAGCTATCGCTGTGGTCGAAAAAAGTGTAACGGTCATAAGTTCCGGTCGGCTCAAAGTAAATGCCAGATGTGCCTAACGTAGTGGATTAGCACCTTGGCAAACCATCTTTTCGCAAAAAGTTTGAAAACTCTAATTCCGCACAGTGGAGGCGTGGTGTACACAAGACGCCTGGGGGAATAAAGATATATAGATTTCTATAACTGATGGGCTCCACAATTGAATGGACAAGTGGGGGTTCGGAGTATATTCTAAAAGATCTGGGAAATTCGAATAGCGAAAAGATTACCTAATCACTGTAAGTGTTTTTTCAGGCTGAAATATTGCAATCAAGAGAGGTGGTGAATCTGGCTGGAGTAGGTAATGTCCAGACAAAGATTGGCATTAATCATATCCTCAGAACAGTCAAACCTGCAATAAAATCCTTGACTCTGGTGTTCCTTAGCTCAAAAACGGCATAGACTGCCGCAAATCTCTCAAACGAGATGGCTGGCAGTACAATATTCACGCTAATATGGGTGCCTGGTCATAGGAACATACCGGGGGGAACTGTGAGAGCAGATGTGTTAGCAAGGCTAGGAACTACCTTACATGATTGCCAGGGGAACTAGAATCTGTTGGGTATGGCCTCTGGCCACCTGCAAGCTCTTACTGGCGTGAGAAGGCCTGTTATGATGGCCAATATTCGAATGGAAAATTGCAAGGGTTTTTGGGTTTAAACGACCACAAAGCAAATATGGCCCCATTTTAAACTTAAATGGGCGTCAGATAGCACTGCGCTAATATCTGCTATAACGGGTCGCGTGCCTGAATAGGCGAATTTGCAGAAAACTATAGGTGCGAGATAATGACTATTTGTATAAGCTGTCATGACGTGGAGGAAAACGGAATGCAAGTAAACACCCTCTTGTGGTGAGTGTCATGGCTTTTTGTGTAAGGCGTAAGCGAATTTTTAGGGAAGGCATATAGGCTTTAGATTAGCTTGGCTGAGCCTGGAAAACGTTAAGCTTAAGCAGTTTGTTAAATGTTTTTGGAAAGCAATGCTGGTTGCGTTCCACAAAAGTAAAATAACAGAGAAGTTTCAGTGTTTAAGACTAGAGTGCGCCATTATGGTATCAGGTACTTTTAGTTTAAATGTGGTAATCACAATGGAACTGAATCAGTTCCTAAGTGAGGCCTGAAATTTAATCGGGGCTGCCACTTTAACCTAAGCCTGGGTGTAAATCGATATGTTTGGCGCGTGAGTTGTTTTTTTAGTTGGAATGCGCGTTGTTGTGGTATAGCGGAAAGATTGTTAAAAAATAATATGGTAAAAATAATATAATAATAAGCAAGTATACACGGCCGCAAGTTCGGCCAGGCCGAATCTTATGGTACCCACCCACCATGGATTTGCGTAGAAACTTCTACGAAAGACTGTCATCCACCAATCGCACTTACTTGGGTTGGTGTATCTTAAAACTTCTTATTCCTGCATGAGTTGTTGATCCATATACTAACATGCCACGTTACCAAAATTTCAAGCCGAATGGAAGTATTGGCTCTTCCAAGGGGCTCTGGAGGTCAAATCTGGGATCGGTTTATATGGGGCGCTATATATAATTATGGACGCGATGATGCGAACCAAATTTTTTTGCATGGGAGTTTGAGGCCATATATTAACACCACGTAGCCAAATTTCAACTGAATCAGATGAATTTGGTCTTGCCAAGAGGTTCGGCGGAGGTCAAATCTGGTGATCGGTTTATTGGGGATATATATAATTGATGAGCCGATTGTGGGACGCAATTTTTGCATGGTTGTTAGAGACCATATACTAACCATCACGTACGCAAATTCAGCCATATCGGATGAAATTTGGCTTCTCTTAGAGGACTCGCAAGCTCAAATGCGGGGGATCGGTTGTATATGGGGCCTATATAATAATTATGGACGCGATGTGACCAATTTTTGCATGGCGGCGGGAGGTTGTTCGAGACCATATACTAACACCATGTACCAAATTTCAGCCGGATCGGATGAAATTTGCTTTTCTTAGAGGCTCTCGCAAGCAAATCGGGGGATCGGTTTATATGGGGGCTATATATAATTATGGACCGATGTGGACCAATTTTTGCATGGTTGTTAGAGACCATATACTGACACCATGTACCAAATTTCAGCCCGATCGGATGAAATTTGCTTCTCATTTTTAGGGCCTCGCAAGCCCAAAATCGGGGGATCGGTTTATATGGGGGCTATATATAATTATGGACCGATGTGGACCAATTTTTCAATGGTTGTTCGAGAGCCATAATACTAACACCAAATGAATATCAAAGTTTTCAGGCCGGAATCGGATGAAATTTGTTTCTCTTAGAGGCCTCGCAAGCCAAATCGGGGAATCGGTTTATATGGGGGCTATATATAACTGTATGGAAGCCGATGTGGACCAAAGTTTTTGCATGGTTTGTTAGAGACCCATATACTGACACCAAAATGTACGCAATTTCAAGCCTCGGATCGGATGAAATTCTGCTTCTCTTAGGGGTCCCTCGCAAGCCAATCGGGGGAATCGTTTTATATGGGGCTATATATAATTATGACCGATGTGGAACGCAATTTTTAAAGTTGTTTTAGTTAAGACCATAATACTAACACCATATACCAATTTCAGCCGATCGGATGAAATTTGGCTTCTCTAGGGGCCTCACAAGCCAAATCGGTAATCGGTTATATGGGGGCTAATAATTGATAATTAATGGACCGATTGTGGACGCAATTTTTGCATGGTTATTAGAGACATATACTAAAAACCCCCATCTATGGTGGTGGGTTATAACAAATATAAATATATAAAATATTTGTTATTTTAAATATAGTGAGACATTTCGTTTTTTTTTTTTTAATAAATCTATCAACTGTTCGTAGATAGTGTATAAAGAAAGAAAACACCAGCAGGAATAAGCACCCTGTTCATTTGTCTTCATTTTGGAATCTTCAATTATCAGGTAATATTCAGTGACCTTAACCTTTTGGCAACAAAAATGTTTTATGATTTTTTATATTTGTAGGTATTGAAAAATTGTGGAAAGGAAAGGACAAAATGCGTTTAGGCTAGCAACTTATAAAAAGTGAAAAGTAAAGAAGAAAGAAAGTGCGTTTTAGCAAGTTGATAATATCACAACGGGAAATTGGAAATAGTGAATAATAAAACTAAATATTTCAAGAGATTCGATGCTGTTGATTCTTAATAAATATATTCAATTATATTAATAAAAGCATGTTTTTTATTGAAGAATAAAATCTATATAGAAATAAATAAAATTGTATTTAAAACGAAGGTAACGCAGTTCTAATTATGAAGTTAAAAGTTGTACCACAAATGGTGTAAGATTTGTCGAAATGAATGAAAAAATTTAAATAAATCATTCCAATATATGAATTCAAATCAGTTAAATTTTTTTCATTCTGTAGTATAGTGGTAAATAAATATATGAAAATGTTAAATAATATATTGAAATGCATTATACCTAATTTGCTACGAAAATCAGCATCGTTCAAAACAAAATTTAAAAATTCTTTGGCGCTATACGAAGTTCAACTTTCTTCACAAATGAGTTCATTTTAACTTAAAAGAAGGGGTTTCACTTTTTTCTGGTGGTTAACCATTTCCTTCGCAGAATCGAACGAAAAAATTTGTTTTACGGTATCATAACACTATATAGCAACAATTCTAACATACCGAAAAATTTTTATCCATTGCTCAAATTAAATCATGGCAATGAAGGTTAAAGTTGGGTTTCAAATCATAAGTGAAATAGCGGTTCGAAACTCGGCTATAGAACAATCATATAAGATAAAGCAGAAGTTCGCTTACTGTAGTAATCAACAACTGACTGAAAGTGAAAATGAATGTTATGGGTCGGCCTAAATTTAAGCCTAGTTAAAAAGAGGTTTTTTCCCCGCGGCTGGGGTTTTTCGTGTAATCGATATAAAATACGAAACTAGCTGTGCATCAAAAAAGGCCAAAAACGTATTTAAGAATACAAAAGTGTGATTTTAAGATTGCACCCTGAGAAGGAGTATGATCACCTCAATCATGTTTCAAGAGCAAAATATTAGTTTTCGAAGAGGAACATGTAACATGTTTGTCGCATCCATGCTATTATTATGTATATGATTTTGGGCAAGAAATCAACATTTTTGTAGTGTTCATTCTTTAATTAGCAGCCAATATTTCGAGTGTTACAAAAAACAGAATGACCAAAGTTAAAAAATAGGCCTCCATCCATATGGTGTAATGGGTATCAATACTTCATATCTTATCTATTTTGTTTATTATTTAAATTAAATATTTGTTAGAATCCTCAAATTTTTTATATTGGGCTACAAAAAACAAATAATATGGGAAATAGGAGAATTTGTTAAAGAGTTCCAAAGCGAATGGAAATAACGTCCAAAGGATGGGCGCCATCTAAGTAGTTGGTAAATTCATTCGCAAAGTTCTTATTGCTTTATGACTCCTGTGTAATTTAGCGACATGCTCAATAGAAATGCCGAGAAAATAATTGGCAGCACTGTAAATGTGGAAATGCAAAATATAAGATATATAAAAGGCATATGTTTTGGCGCATTAATATTGAATTTATTACTACCCAGAGGCTGGTGACCAACTTATTTGTAGATATCTAGAACGTGAATTTTTGGCTAAAAATGCAGTTTATGGGGCGCCGCTCACCAAATTCTTGAAATTAAATATATGTTTATGTTTAGTTTGATGTAGAATGATTCTAAACAAGGTAAAAATTTTTGTCCCGGAAATGCCGGGTCCTTGAGATATAGGCCGCTCCAAAGGGCCAATAAAAACTTGATATATCTGCCTTTTGTTTGTTGTCCCAATCTAACAAACTTGGTATCATATGAAAGCTTATTTAATGCACTTTTATACGCATTTTATAGAAATTTTATAGAAAATTTTTACGGCTATATTATTTGTTTATATCGTTATATCTCAATAAGTCTTCGATTATAACCTAATCATGTCTTTATTAGTCACTTTTTCCGGCAAAGTTATCTGAACTTTTGTTCTGAGTAGGAAAAAAAGATATTGATTCATTACTGAACATGTTCCCACCCTTGTGTCTGCGTTTAGGCTCACTTTGGACCTCTGTCCATAGGAAAGTCTTAAACCGCCGGCCGAAGGCCCGTCAACTTTCCCCCTTTGATTGCGTTAGCCCCACTTTGGACTCTGTGGAATAGAGAAAGTCTTAAAAACCCGCCGGCGAAGGCCGGCTACTTTCCCCTTTGGGATTGGCGTTAGCCCACTTTGGCACTCATGTCCATAGGAGAAAGTCTTAAACGCCGGCCCGGAGGTCGGCACTTTTCCCTTTGGGATTGCGTTAGCCCCAACTTTTGGACTCTGTCCATAGGAGAAAGTCTTAAAACGCCCGGCCGAAGGCCGCTACTTCGCCCTTGGGATTGCGTTCAAAATTGTATTTATCATAGTTCAAAATTTGTGGTATATTTTATATCAAACTTGAATGTGAATGAAAACAATTCCCAGATAATAAGAGTTATTTAAAAAATGTTGGTATTTAAAATAATAGTAGAATAATTTAGCTCATAAATAACAAGTTGTTATAAGTTGAGGACATAATAGAAACGTTAATTTATGAAATGTGTTTTTTTTTCGTATTTTGCAATTAAAATGTAATAACTTAGGCTAAAATGGACGCTATTATAGGGCTGCTTTCTTTAGCACTGGTATGCTAAGGGCCGTGAAGGACTAAAAGAAAACAGAGTACTGCGTTTTTATCCAGGACATCTCCAAAAATATGAACACTGAAATCAGCTGTTTAAAAAACAATCACAGAAAAAGAAGTGAAATCTTGGGCATTCTTTAAATGTATGCAAATGCTCGCAAATTAGTAAAAATATTTAATGGCTGCGATATTTATGACACTGTACCACTTTGAATTTTCATGTTTTTCGACAAATTAGTCAACAGAAAAAATTGCTATTGTGGAAATCGATGAAAGCGTCCGCTTTATCAAAATAAAATCTGACAACATCGCGCGACTTGCACTGATGAAGATGTTCTGGATAGAACACAGTGCAACGATGTTCTGGATAGCTCATAACCAAATGTTGGGCATCCCTTATGGTTATGTTATAATATCAATGCCGAAAGGCCAAATCTATACTTTCAAGCAATGTAAAAAACCCTAGGGTATAATCGAAGAATTTTGGAGATATAACAAAAATAACAAAAATTTAAGGTAAAAATTTTCTATTTTTATTTATATCCCCAAACTACATTAAATATTTAAAAAATATATTTTTCGTATAAAAGTACATTAAACATTATTGACCCTTTGGAGGGCTATATCTCAAGACCCGGGCATTTCCGGGACAAAAATTTTACCTTGTTAGAGTCAGCATACTATGTTACATAACATACATTAATTTCAAGCAAATCGGTGAGGGGCCCATAAACTGCAGTTGCTCCTTGTATTGCATTATATCTTATAGACCCATCTTCCGAATCGGAGGATAAGATGAATATAAAATAATACAGACGGCGAAAATAAGGAATAAGAGTACCCATTGCCATCGGTGTAAGTAGATGAGTTAGGAATGGTGTGCACTGTTAGAGACTCCTAAATGGCTAAATGGGCGATTTCGACTGACGTAGGATGCGTTCAATTGTTACTTGGAGGAATATATTTTTTGGTGGCATGTCAACGCCAAAAGCTATCTCAAACCTTTTGGCCAGTGGAAGCTTTTAACATTCACTATTCTAACTTGTTGGTTCAGAAGCGTTATGTTGTTATGGATATCTTTTTATATGGTTCTTTGCTCGCTCACAAACTCGACTATGACCAATTTTTGTTTAACTTTTAT
>PGFW01032639.1:4465-15340 GCA_003123925.1 Haematobia irritans | reverse complement strand
AAGCTGAGATATTATAAAGAAATATGTCTCATTTAAGCACTAAGTACACTAGGTTACAAGAGGAAATCACATAAACCTTTGAAATCATATCATAATATGGAGAACTCACAAAAATCTTTGCTATTTCTCCCTTCGACATATTTTGCTAGATGTTAATACTTGGAACTCAGTATAAGTATTAGTGGTTTGTATGACAAATTAGTCTGTCATATTATTCCTCTCAGCAGTGAGGAATAGGTTTGGTTAAAGTGGCAGCCCGATTAAGTTGACATTTTGACCGTATCACCCTTTATCTGACGTCTTGAGAACACTAGCATATCTAGTGTGCGGTTCAAGTTTAAATGGGCCATATTTGCTTGGTGTCGGTTGCAACCCTTGCAATTCTCACCATCTTAGGCAGTGCAGGAATAAGTTTGAATATAAATTAGAGAGTACTATTTCAAAGACATACAAGTATATTATGGCCGTAAGTTCGGCTATGGCGAATCTTATGTCCCTCCACTAATGAGATGTGCGTAGAAAACTTGATACGAAAGACTGTCCATCCAACAATCGAATTACTTGGGTTGTGGTATCTAAATCGTTTTCTAAAATTGTGTACAAATATTAACCGAATCGATATGGACTTTTGCACGTACCGTAGGGAGTCAGAACTGAAATATGGGGGTCGCTTATATGGGGGCTATATACAATTTTATGAACTTGTTATGGACCAATTTTTGTGTGAGTTGGGGCAATCGATTTATCTGAGAGCTATATAATATCTATAGACGGGCGATATGGACCATAGTTTGGGCATGGTTGTACTGCGCATATACTAGCTCAAGGTACCAAATTTTCAACTGACTCGGGATGAAATTTTGCATCCTCCCAAGAGGACTCCAAAAGCCAAAATCTGCGGAATCGGTTTTATATGGGGGTTATATATGGTTATGGACTGATATGGGCCACTTTTTGCATATAGTTGTTAAATATTCATATAATGCCACCAGTCCAATTTCAACACGCAGATCGGATGAATTTTGGGCTTCTCCCAGAGAAAAGGCACTGCGGAGGTCAAATCTGGTGATGCGGTTTATATGGGGGCCATAATTATGGACTGATATGAACCAATTCCCTGCATGGTTGTCGGATACCATATATACTTCACGTACCAAAATTTTCAACGCGAATCGGATGAATTTTGCTCTTCCAAGGGATCTGCCGGAGGTCAAATCTGGCGGATGGTTTATACAGGGCCTATATATAATTATGGACCGATTTTCGACCAATTTTTTGCGTGGACTGTTTTGAGGGGCGATATAATTGAACACCAAACGTAACCAAATTTGAACTGAATCAGTGAATTTTGGTTATTCCAAAAGGCTTCCGGAGGGTCCATTCCTGGTAATGCGGTTTATGATGGGGGCTACATATAATTATCGGACCGAATTTGGAACCAATTTTTGCATGGTTGTTAAGACCATATACTATCACCGATGTACAAATTTCAGCGTCGGATCGGATGAAACTTGTTTCTCTTAGAGGCTCCGCAAGCCAAAATCGGGGGATCGGTTTAATATGAGGGCTATACTGTAATTATGGACCGATGGTTGACCAAATTTTTGCCATGGTTGTTAGAGACCATATACGAACACCATGTACCAAAATTTTTCTGCCGGATCGGATGAAAAGTTGTTCTCTTAGAGCAATTTCCCCCCCCCGGGCAAGCCAAAATTTGGGGGTCCGTTTATAATTGGGGCCCTATACGTTTAACAAGTGGACCGATATGGCCCAATTTGCAATACTCGACCTACAACAATAACAACTAAACTTCCGTTCGTGAATTTAGCTGTGATTTCAACAGACAGGACGGACGGACAGGCTAGATCGACTTCAGAATTTCCCCACAACCCAGAATATATATACTTTATGGGCGTCCTTAGAGCAAATATGTCGATGTGTTACAACGGAATGATAAAAGTTAATAATACCCCCATGCTATGGTGGAAGGGTATAAAAAATGGTTTCTTTGCTCACGTAGTGGAAGTAGAGAAAGAGTGAAAGTAATTCATGTTTACATTGATAGTGTTTTTCCCTTTAGGGAATTTTGACCGAACATGAGCATGTAGTGACCTGGTTTTCAATAGGGTGAAATCGAAATAATTATTTTTTTCATTTTTCACCAGGTTTTTATACCTGCCCACACTTTGGAAGCAGGGTAATTATAAAGTTAGTGCAATATGTTTGCAACACCCAGAAAGGAGAAACGAGTTAGACACATGGTGTCCTTTGCAATATTCTCAAGGGTGGGTCCTGAGTCGATATTAACATGTCTGTCTGTCCCTCTGTCCGTCCGTCCCGTCCGTCTTCCTGTGAACACATTTTTGTGATCTAAGTCCTTAGGTTCGCAATTTAAGTACCAATCGGCCTTTAAAATTTGGCAGGCGATGTTCCTAGGTTTGGGTCAGAAATAGAACCTATTGATTGGGAAGAAATCGGTTCAGATTAGATATAGCTCCCCTATATATCTTTCGCGACCGATATGCAGCTAAATATTGGACCCAGCAGCCAGAAGTTGTTATACCTATTTGATTGAAATTTTGTAGCAAACATTACACTAGTCGTAAATGTCAAGTGTTCAAAATTTGATTGAAATCGGTTTCAGATTTAGATATAGCTCCACCATATAATCAATCTTTCCGCGTCGCCGATTAGTGGACTTATATGGCCCAGAAGACAGATTTTTAGTCCCAATTTGGTTGCAAATTTTGCACTAGGAGTACAATTTAGTAATATAGTCATAGTGGTTCTAAATTTGATTCGAACGTCGGCTTCAGATTAAGATATAGGGCTTCCATATATAATGTTTTTCTGATTTCGCCAAATAATGGTCAAAATTACGCAACATTTTCCTTGTTAAATGCCACTGCTTAGTCGAAAAGTTGTAAAAATGACACTAAATTTCCTCTTTTTTTCTCATATTACTCGAGCGATCAATGCATAATTTACTTTTGCGAAGTTTCCTTGAATAATTGCTTCAGATTTAAATGTTTCCATATTTATACCTGCTGGCCGCCACCTGTGGACAGGTATATAAGTTGTGGCATATGTTTGTAAAGCAGAAGGAGGAAGCGAGATATACACATGGTGTCTTTGGCAATAATGTCAGGTGGGTCCTGAGTTTGATATAACCATGTCCGTCTGTCCGTTCCGTTCGTCCATGCCCGTGCTGTCTCCGTTGTCTATGCAACACATTTTTGTGATCAAAGTCTAGGTCGCAATTTAAGTCACTCCGCGCTTCAATTTGGCAATGTTTTAATTTGGGGTCAGTATGATACCTATTGATTTTGGAAGAATCGGTTCAGATTTAGATATAGCTCCCATATTATTTTGGGCCCGAGGGAGCCGATATGGCACTAATATGGCCCAAGCAGCACAAGTTTCATACCGGATTTTCTTACAATTTTGTAGCAAATATACACACTATAGTGGTATTATGGTCAAAGTGTGCAAATTTGAATTGAAATCGTTAGGATTTTAGATATAGCTCCCATATATATTTTCGCCGCGCCGATATGGACTTATATGGCCCCAGAAGCCAGATTTTTAGCCCGAATTTGGTTGAAATTTTGCACTAGGAGTACAATTAGTAGTATAGTCAAAGTGTCAAAATATTGATTGAAATCGGTTCAGCATTTATATTATATGCTCCCCCGATGATATGATCTTTTGCCCAGATATGGACTAAATAGTCCTAAAGCCAGGTTTCTGGCCTCATTTGGTTAAAATTTTGCACCGGTAGTAGATTTAGCATTGTAGCTATGCGTCGCCTATTTGGTTGAAATCGATGCAGATTTTTAGATATAGATCACATATATATCTTGTCGCGCCCCGATATGCACTTATAAGGAACCAGAAGCCAGAGTTTGGCCCCAATTTTGGTTGAAATTTTGCAACTAGGAGTTACAAATTGGTAGTATAGTCATGATGTCCAAATTTGATTGAATCGGTTCAGATTTAGATATATGCTTCCATATATAATATTCGGCGCGGCTCCGATATGGACTTATATAGCCCCAGAGCCAGAGTTTAGGCCAATTTGTGTGAAATTTTGTGCTAGAAGTAATTAGTAATATAGTCCACGTTGTGCCCATTTGATTTGAAATCGTTCAGAATTAGATATAGCTCCATATATATATATATGTTTTTCTGATTTCGATCAAAAAATGGGTCAAAATACCAACATTTCCTTGTAAAATTGCCACTGCTTAGTCGAAAAGTTGTAAATGAGCTCTAATTTTCCTAAACTTCTAATACTATATAATCGAGGCGTAATCATATAAAACTTTGGAGTCCCTAATAGATTTGTAAAAGTCCATCAAATTCTTGTCCAACATCGAGTGATAATTTAAGTGTATGTAATTGGGACTAAGCTTTTATATATAGCACCCAACACATTTTGACGGATCGTGAATACGGTAATCGAAAATTTAGAATTACAAAGTGGTGGCAGCGTATAACATAGGTCGGCCCCGCCTGGCTTTTAGACTTTTCCTATACTTGTTAATGTTACAATAATCCACAATATTAATAAGTGTTTTTCCGAAACTATATAATGGAATATTTTTTTTTTTAGGCTAAAATATTTCCTATTTTAGTAAACATAGATTTGGCTGTATGTAAAGAGATCACAATAATATATATTGTGAGTTGTCCAGACAGCGCCTTATAACCGTAGCTGTAGGCGAATTTCAAAATTTATTCATAATGTCTAAAATGTATGCCACATCAATCAGGTTCCCTTTGACCGGGAATTCCTGGAAATTCGAAAAAATCCCAGCGTGCTTTCCGGGAATGGAAAAAAGTCCGGGAAAAAGAAAACCTAATGTAACAAGCCATATCTAATAAGCTACGTTTATAAGTTTGGATATTACAATCGCATTCCGACACGTAATACAGAACATACAATACACAATGAGGAAAAGTTACCAATAATGGATAACAAACAAAAAAACAATTTTTTATTCAATTCATTAAATATGTAAATGTTGAAATAATTTAATAAACTATAAAATGATTTAAGATATCAAAATTAAGGAGAAATTCAAAATTGTCCCAATTGAATTAATGAATCCCGTCCCATTGATCGCCCAACTTCATTGTATAACAAGCTGTTAATATCTGCAAATGGAAGCATGTATTTTTTGTGGGTTGTTCCTTCCTGCAGCCAGTACCTCAAAATGATGTTAAAAAAATCTTATGACAACTTTGTCCAGATTTCGAATTTGACAAATAATAAAATCAATGTTGTTATGTTTTTATTATTACTTTAATGTGTCTACACGGCACTGCACCAACTAACTCTCTGGCAAATGACATAGGATGGTATTTCAACAGATCAACAGGACAGTAATACAGACAATTGGACGTACTCATGTTTTATAGGAATTATTTTTGATGGACATTGAATTGTTTGTGTTTTGTTTTTTCGTTCGCCCTCTCCTTCTACATTTTGTTCTTAGGTAATGAAAAGTTCAAATGAATGTTTTCTGGGACCTGTACTTTGCCTTCTTGCTATGACAAAAACATCGTCAATGGTAGCAACATAAACGGTAGGCCATAAATTATAAATCTTAACGTTTAAACATGGTCAAGAACACCACCAGCCGAGGTAAATGTTATCAAAAGTTCACGTTTTGTATGCTGCTGGAGTGTTTTTTGGGGGGATTGTCGTATGGGACCCTATGGCCTAGAATAAATAATCTGAAGGAGACACAACTGTAATGATAACTACGGGCATGAGAGATGTAATGTTTGTTGTCTGGACACTTTAGAATTTTCAAATGTCTTTTGGTCCCAGATGCCGAAATTTAAATTCATTTGAAAACTTTTTTATACAAATTATTTTATGGTCACAAATAAAGTTTTATTAGATGCCTATAGAAGAAATGTCTTCATCAGGTGTATGTTACTATGTCCATTATAAAAAAATATATGCATTATAAAAATTTGTCAAACTTCGTAAAAAATTATAGATTCTAGAACAATGGGAGCCACAATGTTTATCATGTCTTTAATACAAAGGGTCTTGATTTATATCGACTTTTCCCATAATTGACGAATCGACCTTGGCCATTCAGGTTCGCGAAAGCTTAATGTACGGCGATGTAATTTAATGTGAACATTAGATGTAATTTAATTTTTGTATTTTATGTAGATACAAGACCCATAAGCCTAGAATAATAATCTGAAGGAGACACAACTGTAATGATATACTACGGGCAATGAAGAGTGTAATGTTTTGTCTGCGAACACTTTAGAAATTTCAAATGTTTTTGGTCCAGATGCGAAATTTAAATTCATTTTGAAAACTTTTTTATTAAACAATTATTTTTATGTCACAAATAAAGTTTTATTAGATGCTATAGAAGAAATTCTTTCATCAGGTGTAAGTTTACTATGGTTCATTTTTATAGAAAAAAAAACTTATGCATTATAAACAATTTTGTCAAACTTCTGTAAAAAATTCTAGATTCTAGAAACAATAGCGCCACAATGTTTACATGTCTTCAATAAAAGGGGTCTTATTTTATATCGGACTTTTCTATAATTGACGAATGACCTTGGCATTTCAGGTTTGCCGAAAGCTTAGTGTACGGGATGTAATTTATGTGAATATTAGATGTAATTTATTTTTGTATTTTATGTAGATACAAAATCCCTAAATAGTGGTTAGAGGAACTAACCGAAATATTGGAAATGAATATGAAAACAAATGCAATAATCGATTGTTTCTATGACCCCAAACGAACAAATATTAATTAACAAAACTTTACTTTCCATACAAAATGTTATTTCTATCAAAAATTTTTTCAAAATTTTATTTTTCTATTAGAAAAAATTTTGTTCATTTTATTATTTATATAGTAATTTTGTGTCCAACAGAACTCTTTTAACAAATTTTATTTCTATAGATTTTTTTTCAAAAACTTTATTTCTATCAAAATTTTAATTTCTATAGAAAATTTTGTCATGTTTATTGATTAATATAGTAATTTTGTCAATCAACAGACTCTTTTACCAAATTTTTATTCTATAAGATTTTTCTTCAAAATACTTATTTCTATACAAAGAATTGTGTCAAAATCTTTATTTTCTGTAGAGAAAATTTTGCAAAATTTTATTTTCAATATAAAATTCTGTCAAAATTTATTTCTATGGAAAGACTTTGCAAAACTTTTATTTCTATAGAAATTTTATCAAAATTTTATTTCTATAGAAAGTGTTTGCATTTTCTATTAATTCAATTTTAATTTCTATAGAAATTTGTCAAAAATTTTATTTTTTGTATTTTGTCTTTTTTAAAAAAAATTTTATCTTTCTATAGAAATTTTGTCAAAATTTTATTTCTATACAAATTGTTGTCAACCATTTTATTTGTATAGAAATTTTGTCAAAAATTTATTTCTTTAGAAAATTTTATCAAAATTTTATTTCTATAGAAAATTTTTAGTCAAAGTTTATTTCTATAGAAAGATTTTCGTAAAATTTATTTTTGAGAAAATTTGTCAAAATTTTATTTCTATATCAAAAATTTGCTCAAAAATTTTATTCTTTAGAAAATTTGTCAAAAATTTTATTTCTTAAGAAAAGTTGTCAAATTTTATTCTATATAATTCTACAAGATTTGTCAATAGAAATATAAAATTTTGTCAAAAATTTTATTTCTGATAGAAAATTTTTTTAAAATTTTATTTCTATAGAAAAATTTGTCAAAACTTTATTTCTTTTTTGATTTCCTTTAGAAAAATTTTGTCAAAATTTTATTCTATAGAAATTTTATCAAAATTTTATTTTCTATAAGAAAATTTTGTCAAAATCTATTTCCTATAGAAACTTTTGTAGATTTTATAGAAAATTTTTGGCAAAATTTTATTCTGTAGGAAAATTTTGCCACATGTTATTTCTATATAAAATTGTCAAAATTTTATTTCTATATGAAAATTTTGTCAAAATTTTATTTCTAAAGAAAATATTTGTCAAATTTTATTTTCTATAGAAATCTTTGCAAACTTCTTTATTTTATATACAAATTCTGCAAAAATTCTTATTTCTGGTAGAAAATTTTGCCCAAAATTATTATATTCTAATATAAAATTTTGTATTTATCTTCCATACGAAATAATTTTGTCAAAATATTATTTCTATAGAAACTTTGCAAACTTTTATTTTATTTCTATATAAAGATTTTGATCAAAATTTTAGATTTTATTTATAGATATCTTGCAAAATTTTATTTTTTATAGAATTTTGTCAAAATTTTTAATTTCTATACAAAATTTTGTCACAAATTCTATTTCTATAGCAATAGTTGTACATTTATTTCTATACAAAATTTGTCAAATTTTTATTTCTATGAAAATGTTGTCAAAAATTTTATTTCTATATAAAATTTTGTCATAGAAAATAATAAATTTGTCAAAATTTTATTTCTGTGAAAATTTTTTTAAAATTTTATTTCTATAGAAAAATTTGTCAAAACTTTATTTTTTTTATTGATTTTCTCTTTAGAAACTTTTGTCAAAATTTATTTCTATAGAAAGATTTTATCAAAATTTATTTCTATAGGAAAATTTTGTAAAATTTTTTCTATAGAAAACTTTGTAACTTATTTATAAAATTTGGCAAAATTTTATTTCTGTAGAAATTTTTGCCCAAATGTTATTTTAATAATTGTCAAAATTTTATTTCTCTAGAAAATTTTGTCAAAATTTTATTTAATAGAAATTTTATTAAATTTTATTTCTATAGAAAATTTTTATAAAAATTTTTATTCCTTAGAAGTTTTGTCATACATTTTGTTTCAATACAGAAATTTGTCAAATTTTATTTCTATAGAAACTTGCAAACTTTCTATTTTATAGAAATTTTTATTCTATAGGATAATTTGGTCAAACTTCTTATTTTATAGAAAATTTTGCCACATTAATATATAATATATCTATAGAAAATTTTATCAAAATTTTTAATTTGCTATAGAAATTTTTGTCAAAATTTTATTTCTATAAAAAATTTTGCCAAATTTTTATTTCTATAGAAAGTTTTGTCAAATTTTATTCTATAGAACGTTTATCAAAATTTGTATTTCTATACAAAAATTTTGTCAAAGATTCTATTTCTATAGCAAATGTTGTCAACATTTATTTCTATGTACAAAATTGTGTCAAATTTTATTTCTATGAAATTTTGTCCGCATTTGATTTTCTATCTAAATTTTTCAAAAATCTTTATTTCTATACAACAATTGTGACAAAATTTTACTTTTCTATAAAATTTTGCAAAATTTTATGCTCTAATAAAATTTGGCCAAAAATTAATTTGATATAAAATTATTGTCAAAATGTTATTTCTATAGAAAAATTCTTCAAAATTTTATTCTATAGAAAATTTCTTCAAAGATTTTATTTCTTATAGAAAATTTTCTTCAACATTTTATTTCTATAGAAAATTTTAAATCAAATTTTTTATTTCTATAGAAAATTATGTCAAAATTTTATTTCTTTAGAAAATATTTTGTCAAAAAATTTGAATTTCTTTAGAAAATTTTGTCAAATTTTGATTTTCCTATAGATAAAAATTTGTCAAATTTATAGAAATATGGAAAACTCTTGCAGACATCTTTATTTTATAGAAAATTTTTTCAATTTTTTCTTCATATGAAATGTGAAATTTTATTTCTAATCAAAATTTTGTCCAAAATATTATTTCTATCAAAAATTTTTGTCAAAATTTATTTCATAGAAAATTTTGTCTAGATTTTATTTTCTATAAAGAATGTTGTCAACATTTATTTCTACTAACAGAAAAATTTTTGTCAAATTTTATTTCCATTAAAATTTTGCCAAAATTTTTATTTCTATAAAAAATTTGCCAAAAATTTTATTTCTATAGATAAGTTTTGTCAAAATTTTATTTCTGTACAAAATTTTGTCAAATTTTTAATTTCATAGAAAATTTTTGTCAAAAATTTAAAATTCTATTACAAATTGTGTCAAATTTTATTTCTATAGAAAACATTTTGTCAAAATTTTTATTTCTATCTAAAATTTTGTCAAATTTTATTTCTTATAAAATTTGCCAAAATTTTATTCTATAGAAAAATTTTTGTCAAATATAATCTTTATAAAAAAAATTTTATCAAAATTATATTCTATAGAATGTTACAAAATTTATTTCTATAGAAAGTTTTGTCATACATTTTAATTTTCTCTAGAAGATTTTGTTCAACAACTCTTATTCTACTAGAAAATTTTATCAATTTTTTTTCTATAGAAAATTATGTTCAAAATTTTATTTTCTGTAAAAAATTTTGTCAAAATTTTATTTCTATAAGAAAATTTTGTCAAAATTGTTATTCTATAGAATCTTTGTCAAAATATTATTATTTCACATAGAAAATTTTTGTCAAATTATTTCTACTAGAAATTCTTGTCAAAATGTATTTATTTCTATAGAAAAATTTGTCAATAATCTCTTATTTCTATAGAAGACTTTGCAAACTTTTATTTTATAGAAATTTTGCACAATTTTTATTTCTATGGAATAATTTTTTTCAAAAAGTTGTATTTCTATAGAAAATTTGGCAAACTTTTTATGTTATAGAAAATTTTGGGCAAATTTTATTTCCGTAGAACTTTTTCAAGATTTATTTCTATAAATAAATTTTGTAAAAATTTTATTTCTATAAGAAATTTTATCTTAAATTTGTAAAAATTTTATTTCTATGAAAATTTTGTCAATATTTTATTTCTATAAAAAAATTTTGTATGCAAGGCGGGCATGCTAACTCGTTGCCAACAGTGGCGTCAATCCTACTAATCGTATTACAATCGT
>PGFW01032634.1:1096-12250 GCA_003123925.1 Haematobia irritans | reverse complement strand
GTTTGATGTTGGTTTGCTTCCTTAAATATGTCTTAATTTTAAATAAGCCGCGTCTCATGTTGAAAAATAGAAATAAAATACGTCCCATTGCTATACTACTCTTACACCAAAAATCCACCATTGTTTAAGAATCACTGTCCGAGATTCTCATATAACATATATCACGTTCATATGCCCTTAAATGGGGATTACTTTGGCAAGAAGCTGCTCGTCATTGCGTCCTCGTCATCATGAATTTGCTATCGTCAGCGCATCATCATCATCATCGCCATCAGCCGATTCTTTGTCGTGGTTATGGGGAACATTCATTTTGGCAGCATCATTCTTCGTTCATCATTTTTGCAGTTGGGTTGAAGGTGTGTTGGGTGGCACCTGAACAGCTTTGCCCTTCCTCTAAATCATAGTGTGGCGTTCCTTATGTCTATTGCCTTTTGTGTTGTGTGTTATACTCGAAATATTTCAATGAAGTAAAATAAAAATTCATGGTTTGCCAATACAACTGTCATACATGGTGCACTACAGCGACTATTTTTATGAGAATGTAGTTCTTTAGGTGGCTCAGGGAGGGGGGAAATTTGTTATCTGTCATGTCATAACATTTTCCACCAACAGTGATGACAAAACTAAAGATTTTCAATTTTTCATTTTAAGAAAATACATATATAGAGAAACTTCATATTAAATAATTAATCAAATTCAGTGGAAACAACTCAAGTAACTAAAATATTTTTTTTTTTTTCAAATTTAGACTTACTTTTAACCAGAACGAAATTAAGCAACCTCTCTCATGGAATGCGTAGTTCTACTGAAGACTGTCATCCACAATCGGATTAATTATCTGTTTCTATTTTGTAAAATAGTTTACATTGAGTCTATGTTAGATGAACAACCACCATGAATCAAATATCCCGAGTAAAAATTGAGGAATCTAATTTGATACAATTAGATATGAGTAGGATCCGAAAAATGCTACGCATCTACTCATATCTAATATACTATGGAATTATGATTCTGATCGAATCTCAACATTGCCGTAGATCGAGATGTCTTAGATATAATTATCATCTATCCCTGTATATATATAAATGATCTATGTTTATATCTGCTCATATGGAATTGTATATAATTATATCTAATTCTGTCTTTAATCATAGCTGGGTAAATCTGTTTAGGTCTAAAGTGGCCATATTTGAGATCTAATCATATCTAATTAGATCCTCAATTTTTACACGGGATTAGTGGATTCATTTTGAAATTCTCTTCGTGCGTAGCGTAGTTGATGAAATAACGCTAAAATTTCTGTAGATTGTTACCCCATTTATTCGCATGATTACACACAAAAAATTTTTTTTGATTTTCAATCACGAAAATCGCGGATTCAATACATTTTTTTAATTGAAATGTCTTCAATCACGAAAATTGATAGCATCAATCACCCTATTTGCATTGAAAACCAACACCGATTTTCAAATTAAAAATTTTAATTGACTTTTGTCACGGCAATCAATTTAATTGTGTGATTGAACTTCAAATGACAACGTTGATCTGATTTTTAACATAAAAATCAATCACAGTTTATAATTGAATCAATTAAAATGTTAATTCATTTCGCGACAAAAATCATCATCTATTTGATTCATTTCAATTAAATAATTAATTGAAATTGCCCTACGGGAAATGGATCAACCACAGGACCGTCACAGAGATTAGTCCCTGGTGCTGCATTGGACCAGTCGTAGTTCTGCGTCAAGATGTATGCGAAGGGACCGGTCATTTTAACATGGGTTTGTCATTGACGGGGCAAATTTACACTTTTAGGACACGCTCTTGGCATCATTCCTTAGGAACAACGGTCCTGCCGGACATTTTAATTGAGTAGCACTCCGTAGACAGCGTCCTCATGAACCAGTCTCGAAAAACTCTTAGAATCTGTTTCAGTTGGTTTATGCGAATCGCACCAGAAATGAAAAAACTTTTGATATATATTGAAACAATAGGTTATTCTAGGTAATTCTACTTCACTAAATTAGTAGATCCAATAAGATTTTTATATTTCAAGCGAGTATGGAAATCCATAAAATTATGAGTATTAAAATAAAAACTGCGAGCACACTGGATCACTGGCGTACCAGTCCTGTGATTAGGTCCGTAGTAGCAATTTTGACCAATTTCCCGGCAGGGTGCTAATTAAATTTCATTTCAGAAAATTTATATATTGCGGCCTCAAAAATCGTATTTAGTTTTATTTGAAATAAAAAAAAATTATGCGTTTCTTATAAAAAATCAACATTTTATTTTTGTGAATTATGCTATAGACAGAAGAATTTGGTTCTTGTTATTTGTGTGTTTTTGTTTCTAACATAACTTTACACATACAATTTACTATCAATAAATTAACAACTATAGGGTTGAAAAAATAAAACCATTATTAAATCATTCACTTCCTTGATCATAATAACCATGTCAGCATGTTCCTTCTAATATGATAGTAGAGATGCGCCTTAGATTTCAATAAATCAGCCAGGTTCTGCTAAGCTAAATAATTTTTCTGGAAAAAACCAAGAATAATTCTGAATTTAATTTTGCTTCAATTAAAAGTTATTTTGTGAACATTACATTCATAGAATATCAAGTTCAAATTTTAGTTCCAGGTTGCAGGTTTATAATCTTCTTTTGCAGTTATAGTCTTTTAGCAATAAAAAGGGTGTATTGGTAATTTTAATTGCTTCCAAAATTTCACACACCATTGAAATCGTCTATTTAAAATTTGGCAAACAATAAATAACAAAAATAAAGCAATGTTAATATTTGGGTACTATTGATGATACTTTGTATCTCTGTATTTGGTATTATTATTGATGATACTTTTGTTACTTTGTACTATGATACAGTTGAACTTCTGTGAAAGTAAAGAATCTGTGGAGCGATAATAATTCTTTAAGAAACTTTGAAAAATTAAAAAACAAAGCCTGTTAGAATCGTAACTTTTTATCCTTCTCAAAGATCGTAACATAAACTGGTTTTCTAGATTATTTAGAAAATCAATTTATGCCCAAGCAGTACACAACCAACAATTGTTCGTGCGGAGACTCAAAACATTTGCATTACGCAACTCACAGGCACTCTTTCGAACTTGAACTACTCTCTCTTATGTTGGATATAAACCATTGTCACAAACTAGATGTCGGAGACCTGAATAGCGAAAGTGTAATAGATCACGTTTTATACTAATCATCTGATAGTGTACTATATATAAGTCGATACTCTTGCAAATTAAGTTGATCATAATATAATCATTGGTCGTAAACTGGAAATTGTAATTTACCCTATGAAGAATATTTCGTTAAGAAACTAAAAATTTTAACGAAACTACTTGAATCTATTTTATGCGAAGTATTGGAAAATAACGGTAAATACATTGGTCACACATAAGTAATTCCCTCGGAGGCACCACTTTAAATTTAATAAATCTTTATATCAAACACCGCTTCATTCAAATAACCATCAGACAAAGACATTTAGGGTTCATATTTAAATCACAATTAACTCCTTGGGAGAATGAGAATGCTACAAGCTCTCAGAATCTTAAAGCGAAACTGTTTAGAAAGAAGAAGAAAAACAAGGAAGTTGTCAAATTAGTTGAAATTTAATTGAAGCAAAATAAAGTAAGTGAATAAAATAAGCCAGCAGGATTTCTATGAATAATTATCTTCAATGGAATCTGCAATTAATGGACCCAAAAATCCAAGAAAATGTTGGCAATTCTTAAATGATGCCTGGGAAGAAATGAAAAAAAGCAAATTCAGCTGAAAAGCACAAGGTGAAATTCGTGAATTGATAAGACGGGGATATTGTGAAATGCTACAACGAGTTACTTTTTTGACTTATTTCCAAAAAGCTTGAAGGAACAAAATTGTTTCAGGTTTGATGATGACCATTGTAACAAACTCAGTACGGTTAAAACAATGCAACTTCTCTTTTGAATTTCATGGTGTGACATGAATCTGAGTTTATCCGAAATAATGGGAGACTATTGAACCAACTAAAAAGTCCTGGAGCATGATGCCAATATCTGCGGGAAAGTTAATGTTTAAATGCAAGAATTTGAATTATCCCACGCTTAACTGCCAATCTTTAATGATTATCGTTGCGAACTGTTCTATCTTATCACGGTATTTTTGAAGATTTTCAAAAAATAAAGCTCCTATCCCAAAGGTGAGAGACTCTTCAGGAAAAGTCCAACGCATTTTCGAAACCAATAGCCTGTATTGCCTTTTATTGATAAAGTTTTTGAAAAGGTTATGCATAAACAGCTTAGCAATTTCTTGAATAATACAAATCAACTGTATCATAAGCAATTTGGATTTAAAAAAAGTAGTGGGACGCATGATGCCACTGCCAATGTTGTGAATTTAATATGTGATGGATTAGATGGACCTTTTTGGGGAGTTGGAGCCGTGTTTTTCGACTTTCTCGAAAAGCTTTTGATTGTTCGCGTTGACATGGATGTGTTACTACAAAAACTCAAATATTATGGGATTTCAGTCGAGAATTCATTATCAACTTGTGCAGAGTTTTTCTGCATAGAAGAATAAACAATACGTGGAAATAAATGGCATTAGAAGTGGGACGGAATTTGGTTTGAACACATGGTGTCTACCACAAGAAGTATTTCTTGGCCGTTACGTTTTTACAATATATTTAAATGATATCTCGAAGCTTGAATATCAATGGAAAACTTATCAATATGCGGATGATATATCCTTGTTGCTACCCCTATAAATCACAAAATTTATTTGAAATCCCACAAATGAAGCTGAGTTTGATTACAATACAGGAGTATTGCAATTAAACACAGCTTGTGCTGAATCCAGAAAAAAACTTACGAATTAATGCGCTTTCGGCCTTGATTGTACAGAATGGTGACCAAATGAGTTTATCACTAATGTGAGAGGCTCACGCAAATTAATGAAAGCAAATCACAATAATACTTGGATTACACTTTCAGAATAATATGACATGGAATATACATATACAACATTTGAAATCTAAAGTAGGCCGAAGCAATTGGTTACCTATTTTATACAAATTTACAACGGATAAAAGTGAATGTCAAAAACCAAAATGTTAATTTATCACTACTTTAATCTTACATAGTAATTTTAATTATTTCCAACCATTGATTTATGCATATAACAAAAACATCTCAACTGAAATCCCGTTCAGAGCGATACAAAATGAAGGCGCTCAAAATTGCTTAATAACCTTCCATTAATGTATTCCACGATTTCATTATATGAAGATGTGTGCAAGTCAAAACACTACCCATATATCGGATTATACAAAACTGCAATTGATTACCCACATGTTAAAATCAGTTTTTTCGAAACCTAATTCCACCATTCTCTTAATTTCCCTGTGAATCAAATGACATTATAATACAAGCATATGGTCAAATCTGCGAGTTGACCAAAGATTTTTTTTTGGGTCCGTTTTTTAAAAAAGAAAAAAAATCAGCAAAGCAGAGGAGTAGAACACAACGGTCGTGTGTTGAATATGATAACATACCAGAGATTTTAAAGAACTTAACAAACATGTTCAAGTTTCAAGAAGAAATTAAAGACAATTTAATAATACATATAAGAATGCTTTCTCTAATAATGCTTTTTTTTTAGTCTGTTATTATTATTATAACTTATGGATTATGTTTAAAAGACAAATCATTAGCAATACTACGATTAATCTAATTTTTGCGAACTAGCCTCAATAATGTCTGTAAGACCGCTGAGGCATCTCATTCTACTATGTAACAAAATTTTTAATCTTGACATAAATATGGAATAAAAAATAAAAAAAAAAAAATCTGGAAATAGAAAAAAATATCAAATTGGAAAATACATTAATTTTTATTATTTGTCGGATATTTTTTCATATTTTTAAATTCAAAAGAAGAATTTTTTAGCATTACATAATTCAGCTCATTAGTTATATATCACATATAGTGTGGCGTGGAGCTTGGGTTCAAACTGAAAAAGACAGGTTAAACAAAAATTCAATTTAATGCCAACGCTACTTCGCAAGGTGAATCTTCCAACAAATCCATACCGTTTTTGGTTTTAAGAAAACTAGGAGTGAATAAAATTTATAATTTTAAAAGATCAGTACGGTACCCACCTTTTGATTGCAAACATATTCTTATAATATTGATTAAAATTATGGAGTTGCGTGGCGATTGATTGGTCAATTTCACGAAATAAAATTGGTTCACATATAAAGAAATGAATAAAAAAATATTATTTTAGTCCGTTTAAATTGTAAACGCAGGCTTCAATTTCAAAACGGGTATTCAACAGGCTTCGCCAATTCTTACCTTCAATAAACGTAAGATTGCTTTCCATTTTTACAATACCACAAACAACACAAACAAGGTAATTTCAAATGTTATTAATATTTCTTTAAACCTTTACCAACGTAGGCCATTTGTTGTTTGCACACTTTATTTATTTCAACCCTATGCTATTGATCGTTTTGTTGTCTTTTCAAAATATTATCATGCCACACATTTTGAATGCCAGCAGACAGAATGTTCGCCCAATCATGTTTTTTCCAATTTACGCGGAAAAACAAAACCCAAACCGTTCGTTACCAGTTACTTCCACAGACTGATCTTCTCCATCATACACTTGTTCGAATAGAAAATAACGCCATCTGCTTCTTCGTTCTCTTTTGCTCTTTCCATTGCCCAAACATGATTCTATTTCAATCAAAAGTTAATTGGATCAATCCACATGTGTAATTGGAAACGGAAAAATTTTCAATCCACGTTATTCCGAATTGATTAACAAATTGAGTTGAATTTAATTAATAATTTTAACTTGGAAACGTTAACAAATATCAATCATATTTTTAAATTGGTTTTATTCGGATTCTTGATTACAATTAATTAATTGAATCAATTAACATATTAATTGAATCCGCTTCCAAATTCAATTAATTTGTTTAACTTGAAAATTTTTGAATGAATAATTTTTTTGTGTGTAGAGAAGTAAAAATCTGAAGCTTCTACCTTTCAGCTTTCATTGCAATTTTATGATCAGTGCGCCTTCTATACCCCTTCAAGAAGTTGAAATCGTGTGAATATGGAGACCTACCAAATGGACCAATAAAAACCGGAAACCCGTTAACATTTCAGCTGTTTAATCGACAAAAACGTACGATTATATAAAGCTCACAGGAGTTAAATCGGGACGATCAGCCTTACGAGGGCGGTTCGGAAACTCTTAGCCTATCAATTGAAAGAAGAATAGTTAGTTTTTTCAAAATATTTTTATTTTTCAATATATATCATCCTGAAACTTCAATAACAACATTTATGTCCAAAGCTTTTCTAGCAATTTCTATCCCTTGATTAAAATTAAGTTTTCCGTCAAGGTTTTCTTTCAAAACAGTGGTTTTACAACTGTATTTAATCTTCATTGACGGTAAAATTTCTTGCCAGCAAGGAATTTTTTTAGATTTGGAACAATTTTAAAGTCACTGGGATGCTAAATCGCGAGAATAAGGTGGGTCGGTCAATTCACTCGTACGTTTCGTTGATTTTAGCCCATTGTTAAACACTCTTGTGCGTTGTATGCTTGTCTTGCGATGAAAAAAATTAGATTTTTTTTTGTGTTTGTTATATAATCCCACGACGTTTTTCTCGAATTTGTTACATTTAATTTGACTCCAAAAGTTGCGAATGAGTACTGCTCAATTATTTGGTATTACCCGCTTTTCATATAGTTCAATCAATAAAATACCTTTGAAAGTTCCAAAAAAACTGTTGCATAACTCTTACCAGCCGAATTGAATTGTTTTTAGCCTTTCTTTGGGGCACTTCCTCCAGCTTCAGGTTTCAGTGTTTGGATTGCTTCTTTTTGTCTCTGGAGTATTAATGATGGATCCATGTCTCATCAACAGTTTATGAAAACGTACGCTTAAAATCATTTATTTCGCTTAAATCGATCCAAACAAGCTTTTGGAGAAATGTTCATTCTTCATGCGTTTTCTTGAATCGACTGGTAACAAATGAGGCATCAATCTTGCAGGATGCTTTTTCATCTGTTAGTTCTTCTATGCAAAAATTAATGATCATCGATATTTGAGATGCCCATGATTATTAACAATTGTCACACACTTATTTCGTCGATCATTTAATACCCATTTATCACTGCACTTTTGGCTACAATTTCTGTTGTTGTATGCCTGCTTTTTGGACGTCACGCCAAGTTTCATCTTCAATGCTTTGTACGACCACGTATTAAATTCGAGAACCCAAATTTTTACTTGCTATGAAGGAGCCACTTTCACCATAACAACATTCACCATTTATCATTATGAACTTTCTTTTGTCCAGATGAAACGCTTTTTATGTAAATATTTTAATGACAGAACGCATTTCTAATTGCTTCATTTGCTAAAAAAATTCGGATGGCTTTTTGAACACCTTTCTATAAAACAGACGAAACAAAATTAACATGTGTTCATACAAGATGAAGTTTCCAAAACACTTAACTATTCAACCCGGTTTTTAGTGCTAGGCTAAGAAGCTTTCCGAAGTGCCACTCGTATATAGGTGCTAATGTTCTAAAGAACATGCACTGATACACACCCAATTAAGCACACTAATTGCTGCCTTCTGGAAAACCTACAGAATCTAGACCCAAACTAAGCGGATTATATCATAAATCAGTACGGATTACTCAATGTATTCGGAACATCTATTTATGGCCCTAAAAATCTATTAGATTTCAAATTTCATCAACTTGGATAAAAACTTACGGTTTCAACCAGATATACGGATAGAAAAAATTACGGCTTCTATGAACGCCCCGGTTGAAGTAAAATAGGAGATCGGCTATAATGTTGACTATTACCAAACATGGACGATACTGAACCATTTTTCACCACAAAATGCTTCAAATACCTCTAGATTTTCAATTTCGTACAAAATCGGATAGGAATAATACCAGTTTCCTAGAAACCCGAAGAAGCTAAAATCGGGAGATTTTCTATATGGGGACTATAACCAAAACACCTTAATTTTCAGCGCCAAACCGGATAGAAAAATACAGCTCCTGAAGGGTTGAGTACGGTCAAAATTTGTCAATATAAACTTAGACGTATTTCTTCAATTTTTTCATTAAAAAACCTGAACACCCCTCATTGAAGGTGTGTAGAATGTTGCTTCCTATTTTGATTTTGGAATTCACTCTTTTCAGTTTCAAATGCCGTCCAAGCAAGAAGAGCAGCGTAATCAAAATTTTAGCTCGCGCATCGCGAAAATCGATCTACTTCGCCACGCCAAAGCTGGCAAAACGTTCGCTAAAAGTTTGCCAAATCAACCGTTACAATGTTAATTAAACAGTCGTGTTGACGGACACGTTTGCTCGCCACAGCAGGAAGTCTCGGACTCGGCGGGGAACATCGAAAACCGGAAAGCCCGGCTGAGGGACGAACAAAGCAGAGTTGCCGTAGTTTCAGCGAAAACCTAACCTCTCTCTGCCGAGATGCCGCAAAATAAACTGGTGTAGTCGTCCTACAAACCGCTGCATTCGAGCCAAAAAACAGCCAGACTATTTCGACCTTACAGAGGTTATGAGCTCCAAATCGCAGCCTGCCACCACGACCGTTGTACACGACGATGCTGAGCGAAGTTTGACTGCGGTCGGTAATGGACGACGAAACCTTACGTCAAAGCCCGACTTAACCAACGCAGCTTTCCGGGACAGCGAGTTTTAGTACGGCATAAAGGTTAAGGGGGAAAGCGTAGCAGGGATTATTTTTAAAAAGCACATTTTAAAACTGGCTCAAAGGTTTTTCGCAAAGAAATTATCTGTTTCGGCAAAGCCATGGCCCTGTACCTGGGGGCCTCTGAAAAGCCGAGCATTCATAGCTCCGGGACTCGGCTCAACCAAGAAATTTACGTGAAAGAGTGTCTTGAATAAACGTCCTGCAAGCCTTCCTGAAGAAACACGGTGTTCCGTACTGTTTTTGGCCGGATTTGGCCTATCTTGCATTTACTGTAAAAAGGCCACTGGTGAGTGCGTACGCGCGCCACAACGTTGCAGGTGCTGATTCCCAAGGACAAGAACCCCTCCCCAACCGCCAGAGCTCCGCCCAATTGAGAAATTAACTGGGCTATTGTACAACGCGGAACCTAAGAAGACCAAAAAAACTGCTAAGGACGAGCAGCAGTTCAAGGCCAAACGGCTTATCTCGGCCGAAGAATGGTGCACAAGTGACAGTTAAATACAAATTTGATGGCAGGGACCAGCAGGTGTCAAGCGTGAGCCCCGGACAATTCAGAATTTGGAAAAGCGAAAGCCAATGCGGAATATTTTTCCATGAATTTCCTATCTACTAAAATTGAACTTGAAAACAGAAATTTAATTTGATTTAATAAACTAAACGATTTCACCGATTTTACACGCGTTCCTCTGACCAAATTTTGACCGTATCGAACCCTTTATATCTAAACCTTAACCTATCTACACGGTTCCACAATCACCATACAAAAATTAAAAATTAGACCATATATTGCCCCCATATAAACCGATACGATCCCTAGACCTGGAGCGTCTTCAAAGAGCAAATTTCATTCTATCCGTTTGAATTCCATTTAAATCAAAATTATTTTCATTTCAGGAGATAATCCTTTACACTTTTCGGTACAATTGTGTATATTGCGTAGTCTAGAATATACATAGTCAATAAATCTTCGACATTTATTTTCAGTGTAGATGTAGAATGATGTAAATGATGTGTTATTAACGTGGACGAATAAAATATAATAATTTAAATTCACCCTCAATAGGCCATAAAAATTTCGTCGGAGACTATGATTATAAAGTTTTTTGTCTTGTGTGTCCTGTAAATATTGAAGGCCGCATTGAATCCATTGTGATGATAATAAAACACAAATGGTCCTTTCGAAACCATCCTCTCACGTCACTTGCGACAACATTTCAAAGTGTCTGTTTGCCATTGGCAAACAATTAAAACAAAGTTGCAGTAAAAGGAGTATTTCCATTGTGGGTTTCTTACCATACCAATGATGTAGGAATCACCTCTTCTAATGCAAAAAAATATATATATACGTACGAGTAGATGGGA
>PGFW01032630.1:14225-29173 GCA_003123925.1 Haematobia irritans | reverse complement strand
CGCCGCTAGGATATTATTCGTTCCAAGAGCGCCACACTTAGCTGGTGTATGCGTTTCCTTATTACCCTATTATTCCACAGTGTTCAAGTACCCAGCACAGAGTTATATTATGCTGTTCAGTGTGAACTTTGAGTTCTCTACGACAGCGGCTGACTACCTTAGACTTTATGTCAGTGCTGCATAAGGCTTTTATAGCTGCTTGACTGTTGATAAAGAAGCTGATATCGCTTCTGAATAACGGCCTCAGCGGCTCATCAGCTTTTATGATAGCAGAAATCTCCGCCTGAAAAATACTACAATCACTATCCAGCGTACTCCCGTATTCCCAGTTCAATGCAATAAATGCCGCTGCCCGTTCCTTCTTCCATCTAATACCTAAATATCGGGGAGTCTACTTAAATAGCAAATTCACTATGAAGAAGCATTTTAGGATTGTACTTGGCAAAGCTCTACCCACATCGGCGAAGTTAGTAACAATAATGAGATTCCTGGATTGACCACCAGAAAACTACTGGAGATCTTTTCTACGCGCAAGTTCTTAACCCAGTTACTATTTTGAGTAATGCGGTGGCTTGGGGGGGAGAAGAATAGTGCTTGGCCTCAGGAAAATTATAGACAAAGAGTGTGTTTTTTATGCCGAGTGATATCTGTACAATTTTCAACATCATGGATGCATCGGTCTTCGCTCGGAGGATCCTGCCATTGGATCTGCTGATTAACGGAAAGTTTTTCCCAGATTATTTATCGAAGAGGCAACAATGCGCTCAACCAGCAGAAGAGAATAAGATACATCAAAAAAGGGAAGCGTTGCGAAAGATTACTGAATAAACATAAATGGCGAAGAAAGATGGCACACAGATGACTAAAGTAGATTGGTCCAACATCAACATAGCCCAAAGTGAGCTGTAATAAATAGTACTCATGGTGTGCAAATTTCTATGATATGCCAAGTGCTTAGTGGCGCATGGAATTTTGGTAACCGGGGGGATCTCTGCAACATTTAAGAAAATACGTGGAAAACACACTCTTGGAGATGCGTTTTCATGAACAGATGCAAAGAGAAGCAATATCTGTCGTACATAAGAAGTCGGATCCGATTTCAAGCGATGAACGTCCCTAAAATTGTAAGGGCCGATGTTGAAAGTGAACAACACCTATACGCCAAGTTTTTTTTCCGAATTTTTATTTGACATTTCTCTTATTTCATGACATTACTCATTTGAACCATGAAAGAGATACACAATCCAACAACGTATTAAATGGTGCGCATGAAAATGGCAACAAGGATGAATCAATTTTCGAAGAAAAATCATCTTCTAGTGATGAGGCAATTTTTAAATTTCACCTCAGTGGATTCGATCCAGATACACAGAATTGCCGGCAGTTGGGCGAATGGAAATCCAAGAGTGATTAGATCGGAGCAGTTCTCTGGTTAGCACTGCTTTAAATGCATGACTGAAATCTCTAAGAAGTAATCTGATTGTCTTTGGGGTGACACCTCTGAACAACAAGTGTTTTGAAACCGGGAAAACCAAATATCCGATTTAACCAAGAGGCAAGAAACATATAGGTCACTTGAAACTTAAAAAGTCAGGGACACAATTAGATGGCTGTAGTTTTTAGGCTTAAAATCGATCGCTACCGAAAAGGGCAAAATGTCGGCTCGTTATCTAGACAAGTCCCAACATATTTTGCGTATTATGAATAACCACTTTGATGTAAACGCAATTGGTATTGCTATGACAACATTAAGGGCTAGGTTCGCCGTTACTTCCAGCATTTTGGTGTTGAAGAAGGCAGCGATATTCGATTTTAACCAAGCGTTACGCGGTGAATGCACTGAAAAAGGAGGTTGAAAAGGTTGTCACAATTATCGTCCAACCTTTGATCTATCAAAGTCCCCAACTGGTTCTTGATAGAACCAAAAGATAGGCACTGATGGTAAACCAACGCAATCGACCTCCTGCCAATTTGGATTCGCAAATTGCGTGATACGATTTGGAAGCGTTTAAAGGAGATCCGCTCCCAGCCGTTTTCGTCAGTAATGGGGTCTCCGGTGGTCAACAACACCAAGATTAACTGATCGTCGTGGTCGCTACTGTGATGTATCCAAGAAGAAGTAAACTAAACTATTCTGGGTCTATATGCATTCCCAGCAAAAAAAAAGAGCTTCCCAAAAAAGTAGTTTGATCCCCAATCTGTGATCCGGAGTAGTGCAAACTTGGACATCATCTCCAATGAATTCTTACATGGGCATTGTCATAGGATGGAATACTCCCTTTTGGGATACCTTTGGCAATTGCTTTAGAAGTTGTGCCCTGGAAGTTTAATTTGAATGAAGAAATTAAAAAAGCGGAAAAAAACAAAATTTTTCATACCAAATTTCACTTTTTTTTCATCATATGTTTTATTACACTTTATTTCCCTATTATCTTAATTTATTAACAATTTTGAAAAAAGCTTTTTTTCGCTCCGACCAGGGCTTGGAACCTGGGTTCACTGGCAACCATAACAGAATCGCCTTAAAGCACGACTCAGCGCAAAACGCCAACTGCGAACATAAAGCGGTCGAAAGGTCCAAATTCAAAATATTTGTGATACTGATTCGTAATGACGACCACAGCGCTCGGAATGTCGGGCGGAGGTTTAGCAGACGAGTAGGTGCAAGGAATAAATTATAAATTGCTTGTCGGATGGTTCTTTATTAGTATGACGAAAAAAATAAGAAACGTAGGTTCAAATCTCACCAGCAAGCAATTTTTTTATCAATTTTTTCTACTAATAATATTTTTTTATGTTATGTATCGTTTTTTATACCCACTCCACAATAGGATGGGGGGTATATTAAACTTTGTCATTCCGTTTGTGAACAATCGAAATATTGCTCTAATGACCCCAATAAAGTATATATATTCTGGGTCGTGGTGAAATTCTGAGTCGATCTGAAGCATGTCCGTGCGTCCGTCTGTTGAAATCACGCTAACTTCCCGAACGATAACCAAGCTATCGACTTGAAACTTGGCAGCAAAGTTAGTTGTTATTAAATGTGGCTCCGGATGGTATTGCAAATGGGCATATCGGTCCAACTTTTAAGCGCTATAGCCCGCCATAATAAACGGAACCCCCACCCAATTTTGGCTTGCGAGGCCTCTAAGGAGAAAGCAAATTTCATGCGATCCGTGCTGAAATTTGGTATATGGTGTATATAAATGAATCTCTAACAACAATGCAAAAATTGGTCGCACATCGTTCCATAATTATATATACAGCGCCCCTATAAACCGATCCCCCGATTTGGCTTGCGAGGTCTCTAAGAGAAGCAAATTTCAACGCGATGCCCGGCTGAATTTAGTACAATGGCGTTAGTAAGGATATGGTCTCCAACAACCATGCAAAAAATTTGGTCCACAATCGGTGGCATAATTATATATAAGCCCCCATATAAACGATCGCCCCGATTTGGCTGTGAGGCCTTCTAAGAGAAAGCAATTTCATCCGATCCGGCTGAAATTTGGTACATGGTGTTAGTATAATGGTCTCTAACAACTATGCAAAAAATTCGGTCCACATGACGGTCCATAATTATATAGCCCCCCATAATAAGAACGAAGATGCACCAGATTGACCTGCGGAAGGCCTCTGGAAGACCAAAATTCATCTAATTCAGTATTCAGTTGAAATTTTGGTAACGTGGTGTTAATTTATGGTGCCTCAAACTCCATGCAAAATTTGTCGGTAATCGGTCCCTTATTATACTATAGGCCCCATAAAACGGCAGATTGTCCAAGATTGACGCTCACTGAGCCCCTTGGAAGGGCAAAATTCTTCCATTCGGTTGAAAGTTTGGTACGTGATGTTAGTATATGGTATCCAACAACCATGCAGGAATTGGTTCCCTATCAGCCCGTAAATTATATATAGGCTCCCATATAAACGGCGATCCCCAGATTCTGACTCCGGTGATTTTTTTGGAGAGCAAAAATTCATCCGATCTGCTTGAAAATTTGCTACGTGGTTGAAATCGTATATTTAAGCAACCATGCCATAAAGTGGTCCATATTCAGTCGCATAATCATATATAGCCCCATATAAACCGGATGCCGCGAGATTTGGTTGGATTCTCTTGGAGGAGCAAATTTCATCCGAGTGAGTTGAAAATTTGGTACATTCGTGCTAGTATATGGTCGTTAACAACCCATGCGTAACTAGGTCCTATATCGGGTCTATATATATATACTATATATATATATATATATAATATATATATATATATATATATATATTATAATATAAAATATATATATATATATATATATATATATATATATATATATATATATATATATATATATATATAATATACTATATATATATAATATATATATATATATATATATATTATATATATCCTCAGATAAATCGATTTCCAAGATCACACAGCAGTTACGCAAAAATTGGTCCAATATCAAGTTTCATAATTGATATATAGCCCCATATAAGCGACCCCCGATGATTTCAATGCTGGCTCTTCTAACGGTACGTGCAAAAATCCATATCGATTCGTAAAATTATTTGTAGACTTGAACTATAGCATAACTTTTTTTGTCTATCTAATATAGCCACGTATGGACTAACTCAGCAAATTTAGAAAACGATGTTAAGAAGTTTTAAGATACGCACAACCGCAAGTAATTCGATGTGGATGCAGTCTTCGTAGAAGTTTCTACGCAATCCATGGTGGACGGGTAGCATACTGATTCGCCTGGCCGAACTTATGGCCGTATATACTTGTTAAGTTTATTTTCGGCATAATATTTTCGTTATAAATATATTTTTCAATAAAAAAATGAAAAACTTCTCGTAATTTGCAAACCCTTCTCAAAAAGAACTTCCATGGATAACGAAAAAGTCAAACGGCACAGGTTTCAAAATCCCAGCGGGCGAATGAAATTAATTTTTTTTTATTATTATTTTTTTTACTTTTTTATGGATTTTTCTATTTTTTTAATTTTTTTATTTGTGTGTCTATTTATTATTGTAAAAAATTTAATTGTCGCAAAAATTTCACAATTATAAATAGCCTGGAATTGCGTTCCTTTCTAATACTTGTCACAAGGAGCTGCACCGAAGTGAAAAAAATCATTGAGTCCAAGATGCGCTTTAGAGAAATGTTTTGTGTACATGTCGCAAAAGGACTGCATCGGAAAGTGGAAAAAATATTGGGGGATCCCTATGATCTCTTTAAGAAAAGAATATTTGTGGACTTGTCCAAAAGGATCACTGGCATCGGAAGTTGGAAAAATCGATGGGGTATTCTGGATGGGCTTTAAAAAGAAATGTTGTGGAACAACTTCGAAATTTTTTTGTTGGGTTGCTTTGTTGCTTGCGGAGCCGCCACATCAAAAAATCGTATCATTTTTCCATCTTCGAACAATGTTTTCTACAATGTACGAAAAATCCAAATTATTTATGGATTTTTTGAAAATTTCTGGCACATATTAGACGTGTGTTTCTTGAATAGAGAACAAAAAGTCAATTATTTGTTTTTATTTTGAAAAGAAATATGAAAACTTTGTTTGGGGCAATTTTTGGTGGCACTTTTTTGGCTCTCTAACTCGGATGAATATGAGCCATCTGGGAGGGGGAATATGTCAACACCAACAATGAGGACACCAAACGTATACGCATTGCAAGACGTAAATCGTTATCTTTATGTATTTTTTATGGGCAATCTCTTGAGGGTTTTTGCGTCATTCCATAAAGCCACCTCTCGTGGTATACAAATCTGAAAAACTTAATGTGAAGTTCCGTTAAGGATTGTTGATATTCTATACGCACCGAACATCCCCCGTTCGTGCAAAAAGCCAAAGCATAACCTTCCACAAAAAAAAACAACAATTTCAACCCTTCCAAAGTGCATACAAAAAAAAAAAATCACATACGCATGAAAATAAGCGCATTAGCGCACAAAATGATGAAGGGTGGTGGAAGGTAATCTAAAAAGTGTAAATATCTTGGGAAAGCTGTTAAGGATTATCTATTCCGCAACGAACGAGATATAGCCATAATAAGAAAAAAACGAATAATGTTTCATGCGTAGATGAGGAGTATAATCCAATATGCATCTTTCTTGTGCACATTACTTGGCCATCCTGCCAAAAGTGCTTTTGCGCGTATGGGGAGAGGACCATTTGGCGAAAGAAGTTAGAGAGATGCGAAAACATATAAAACACCTGTTTATGGAAGTTAATGCTTATCCAGAGGACAAACGATTGAGAGTGAGTTTGAAATGGCTGCACATAAAATGTGGTGTCAACAAAGTAGAAACCGCATTCGCTGAGAGTGATTTGTGTGTGTGTCGTGTGCGGGAATTTAATAAGTTTGCTTGCTTGGTTTTAGTGGCCCCTGTTCGAGGAGTGTGTATTAAGAAAAACCGATCTCCTTCTTATTGGTTTAATCGCCAAACATTTTAATCATCCGGAAATCACCAAACCAAAACCCGCTTTTCTTCTTTCATTCTTGATTTAATGCTGGGCAAATAAATATTAAATTTTTAAATATGTAAATTTTTTTTTAGTTTGGAAATTGATTTTTTGGCTGATAAGTTTCAACCAATAAAAGCTTAAAAAGGCACTTAAAGAGGTTTTTGGTGGGATTCTTTATTATTCGATACTTCAAGCGGATAAGGGAAAATATAGTTTTATTTACCCTTAAGTTTTAAAGGCTCTGATTTAAAAAAAAAAAAAAAAAAACAAGTAATAATTACGGCCGTAAGTTCGCCAGGTCGCGAACTTATGTACGCCTCCCACCATGGAACTGCGTAGGAAACTTCTACAAAGGCTGTCATCCACAAACGAATTACTTGGGTTGCGATACGCTTGCCGATGGCAAGGTATCGTAAAACTTTTTAACACTGTCCTGCTAATTGTAAAGTTTAGTCCATAAACAAAAAAGTGCCGATTAAATACGTATATAATTCAGTTTGACAAAATTTTCTATAGAAATAAAATTTTGACAAAATTTTCTATTGAAATAAAAACTTGACAAAATTTCGAATAGAAATAAAATGTTGACAAAATTTTCTATGGAAGTAAAATGTTGAACAAAATTTTCTTATAGAAATAAAATGTTGACAAAATTTGTTCTATAGAAATAAAATGTTGACAAAATGTTCATAGCAAATAAACATGTTTGACAAAAATTCTATAGAAATAAAATGTTGACAAAATTTTCTAGCAGAAAATAAATTTTTTTACAAAATTTTTCTATTAGAAAAATTTGACAAAAAATTTCTAAAGGAAATAAAATGTTGACAAAATCATAATATAAGAAATAAACTTTTTTACAAACTTTCTATAGAAATGAAAATTTTGACAAAACTTTCTATAGTAATAAAATTTGACGAATTTTTTACATGGCTGTTAGAGGCCATATACTAACGAAAATGTACGCAAATTTTCAAACCGCATCGATGAACTTTTGCTCCTCCAAGAGGCTCGCGGAGGTCAAATCTGGGGATCGGTTTATATGGTAGCTATATATAATTATGGACCGAATATGGACAATTTTTTTGCATGGTTGTTAGAAGACGCATATACTAAACACCACGTACTAAATTTCAAATTCGATCGGATGAATTCTTTGCTCATCCAAGAGGCTTCCATGAGTTCAAATCTGGGATCGGTGTTATATGAGAGCTATATATAATTATGGAGCGGCGATATGGACCAATTTTTGCAATGCTTGTTAGAGACCGTATACTAAACATCAGGTACCCCATTTCAAACGGATCGATGAAAATTTTGGCCCCTCCAAGAGGCTCCGGAGGTCATCTGGGGGGATCGGTTTAATATGGAAGCTATATATAAATTAATGGACCCGATCATGGACCAGTTTTTGCATGGTTGTTAGAGACCATATACTAACACCACGTACCAAATTTCAATCGGGTAGGATGAATTTTGCCCCTCCAAGAGGCTCCGGAGGTCAAATCTGGGGATCGGTTTATAATGGGGGCTATATATAATTATGGACGCGATATGGACCAATTTTTGCCAATGGTTGTTAGAAGAGCCCGTATACTTTAGACCACGTACCAAAATTTCACCGGAATCGGATGAATTTTGCTGCTCCGGAAGGCTCCGCAAGCCAAATCTTGACGGGATCGGTTTTATATGGGGGCTATACGTAAACGTGGGCCGATATGGCCGCATCTTCAATACCATCGCGACCTACATCAATAACAACTACTTGTGCCAAGTTTCAGTCGTATAAAGCTAGTTTTCGTTCGAAGTTAAGCGTGATTTCCACAGACTGGACGGAGCAGCGCGGACAGACGGACAGAGCGGTACAGACGGACGGAACGGACGGACAATGCTTAGATGGACTCAGATTTCAACAACGACCCAGAATATATAGTACTTTATGGGGTCTTAAGAGCAATATTTCGATGTGTTAACAAACGGAATGAACAAAGTAATATACCGCCCATCCTATGGTGGAGGGTATAAAACAAGTAAGGAAAGTCTAAAAGTCGGCGGGGCCGCGACTATATATATAACCTGTACCCATTTGTTAGATCTAAATTTCGATAACATATCAGCATCCGTCAAATTGTGTTGGGGTATATATAAAGGGTTTGTTCCAAATAGCATACATTTAGTATCCACTCGATCTGGAGCAGAATTTGATAGACTTCTAACAAAATACTATAGACTCAAAATTTAAAGATCGGCTAATGCTAGGGTGGAACACATGTTAGTGAAAAAAAAATATGGGAAAACGTTTAAATCTTGAACAATTTCTAAGGATAACCTTCGCAAAAAGTTTTATTTAATGATTTAATGCGCTCGATATATATGCTATTAGAACGTTTAGGAAATAAAAGTCATATTTTTTAAGCAATTTTCATCTAAGCAGTGGCGATTTTACAAGGAAAATATTGGTATTATTGACCATTTTGTCGAAATCAGAAAAACATATATATGGGAGCTACTATCTAAATTCTGACACCGATTTCAAACCAAAATTTGGCAAGCGCATAGCAACAATTGCTAATACTACTCCGCTGTGCAAAATTTCAAAACTAAATCGAGCAAAAAATTTGGCCTGTGGTGGTATGAAAGTGTAAATGCGGGCGGAAAGCTTCATATATGGGAGCTATAATCTAAATCTGAACCGATTTCAACCAAATGTGGGCACGCATAGCTAAAATACTAATATCACTCCCTGTTCAAAATTTCAACCAAATTGGGGTAAAACTCTGGCTTCTCGGGACCGTATTAAGTCCATATCTGGGCAAAGATATATATGGGAGCTAACATCTAAAATCTGAAACGCGATTTCAATAAATTTGCACACTTGACTTTAGTACTAATTGTTCTTTCTTGTGTAAAATTTTAAGGGCAAATTAGGGTAAAACTCTGGATTCATGGACCATATAAAGGGGTGATATGGTCAAACAATTTGGTCAGGGAAAAAACGCGTGTAAAGTCGGTGAATAATACGTTTTCATTTTAAAAAATCAATTAAATTTCTTTTTCAAGTTCAAATTAGTAATAAATTCAGGAAAAATATTCCAGTTAGGACTTTGCCGCTTTTCCAAATCGCGAATTGCCCGGGCCTTCACGCTTAAAACCTGCCATCAGATTTTGTAACAGCCACCGTTGTCCCACCTTCTTCGCCGCAGAAAGCCAGTTTGCCTTGAACTGCTGCTGCTCGTCCTTCAGGCAGTTTTTTTGTCTTCTTTAGGTTCGCTTGAACAATAGCCCAGTATTTCTCAATTGGTTGGAGCTCTGGCGTATTGGGAGGGTTTCTTTGTCCTTGACCATCTGGGCACGTTGTGGCGACGTACCACTCCATGGCTATTTTACTGAAAATGGCAAGAATGGGCCAATGCCGGCCAAAAACAGTCAGAAACAACCAGTGTTTTCTTCAGGAAAGGCAGCAAGACCGTTAATTCCAAAGCACTCTTTCACGTAAAAATTCTTGTTCGACAGTCCCGGAAGCTATGAAAATGCTGCTTTTCAAGCCACAGGTAGCAATAATGGCTTGCCAAAAACCAATATTTCTTTGCGACTTTGAGAGTTTTATGTGCTTTGAAAATATCTGCTAGCCTTTCCCCTTCCTTTTTGCGGCGTATACAACTCCTGTCCCGGAGCTGGCCCTGTAGTCGGCTTTGAGGGGCGTAGGTTTGTCGTCCATACACGCAGTCAAAACCTCGTTCAGGCATCGTCGTGTACGGCCTCCGGGATCGCGCTTTGGCCGTCGTATTTTATTTATCATACGGCGATTTGGAGTCAACTACCTTCTTGTAAGTCGATAGTCGGCTCGTTTTTGCTCGATGCAGCGTTATGTAGACGATACACCCCAGCTTTTTGCGGTCATCTCGGAGAGAGAGGTTAGGGTTTCAGCTTGAAACTACCGGCAACTTTTTTTTTTCATTTCCCCCGATCCAGACATTCCTGGCTGTCGACAAACGTTCCCCAAACCACTTTAATACATTGTAAACGGTTGATTTGGCAACTTTTAGGCGATTTTGCCAAAGCTGCATGCGAGTAGCTTCGGATTTTCGCGATGCGCGAGCACCATATTTGATACGCTGTCTCTTCTTGCTGGACGGCATTTTGCAACTGAAGAGTGAATTCCAAAATCAAAATAGAGCAACATTCTACACACACAACACCTTCAAAAATGAGGGTGTTCAGGTTTTTTAATGGCAAAATTGAAGAAATACGTCAAGTTTAATATTGACCGCAAATTTTGACCGTAATCACCAATTTAATTGTAATAAGTTCGAAACCAAATTTATGTCCTGAATATTTTTTTAATGAAAAATATTTTTTTGTCAATTGTTGATTATTCCACTCAAGTTATAATAAAATTTAACAGAAAAATAAAAAATTAAATTTATTCTGATTTTTACCAGATTTATATATGAATTTTAATGGCCTTAACTGTTGAATATTACAATGCATTATGTCTTCAATAATCCTAAAGGAGTTTATAAATTAAATTTTATTATAGTTTCTTGCCCACTTGAAAGTGAATTTTAAAATTTTAATTTTTCCCTTAAAAAAAAACAAAACAAAATTATTTTTCTCCAAATAGCTGACGGCAAAATTCATTTATTATTATTTCGGTTATTCATTTTTTTTGTTCATGGAAAACCATACAAATATCCATGTACACTTGTAAATAGTTTATATATGACCCATTATACATAAATGTTTGTACATGTGTTCATGCATAGTGTAGATGTAGATGATATGTACATGGAAGTGTACATATGTTTAAATTACATTTTTCCCATTTACGCATATAAATCGCATGAATGCATGGCTGATATTTTGCTGGGTTAAACTGGGTTGAGTTCTTCTATTCAACTCGATTCGAATGTGTCTGGACAGTTGAGCCAGACTCGTTTTCTCATCAAATTCATATAACCACACACACACGCACTCAGTCGGTTTATTGTGGATTTGCGGCGAGATGGATGGCAGATAAATAAATATATAGTAGAGGAGTATGATTTCCACAATTCGGTTGTCTCAGTGGTATGGGCCTATAAAACGGGGATGCCATTGTCCGATATGGGAAGTAAACAAACTAGTGTGGCAGTTTGGAGAGCCATATTTTTGCATAGATCCATACCAAAGCCATAGTTTGCTATGAAACCAAGTTCTGGATGAGATTGTGTCACATACCAAATAAATTAAGGAGAAAGGGTTATTACGATAGACGAAAAATTGAAATTTAGGTATGAAATTCGTAGCTTTTGGTAAGAATGTTCATAGGCTGTACAATAGGGGGCCCTTTATGTGGAAGGAAGGATATGAAAGAATTACATCGGCTGCAAAATTTAAATATTGAAGGTTCTTCTGCCTGTGGTATCACAATAGACTGACCAATCTAAGGGAGCCTAAAATATCACGCTGCCACTACACCGAACCTAACCTACTGCCGAAGATTTTTGGAATCAAGTAAAATTAATTCCCATACCCGAACAAAGGCAATTGTGTATTGAATTGAAGATAGGATTATACTCTGGATGGACACTTATTTTCTCCAGAGCATTAATGACTAAGAGGAGATATGCAGAAATACCCATCTTATGATATAAGGTATAAAAAGTGACAAAAAAAAATGTTGTCAAAATTTTATTTCTATAGAAAATTTTGTCAAAATTTTATTTCTTTAAAAATTTGGCAAAATTTTATTTCTATAGAAAATTTTGCCAACATTTTATTTTTTAGAAAATTTTGTCAAAATTTTATTTTTTTAGCACAATTTTGTCAAAATTTTATTTCTATAGAAAATTCTGTCAAAATTTTATTTCTATAGGAAATTTTGTCAAAACTTTATTTCTATAGAAAAGTTTGTCTAAAATTTATTTCGTTAGAAAATTTGGTAAAAATATGATTTCTATAGAAAATTTTCTAAAAAAATAAAATGTTGTTTTTTAGAAAATTTTGTCAAAATGTTATTTCTATAGAAAATTTTGTCAAAATTTTATTTCTAAAGAAAATTTTGTCAAAATTTTATTTTTTAGCAAAATTTTGTCAAAATTTTCCTTCTATAGAAAATTCTGTCAAAATTTTATTTCTATAGGAAATTTTGTCAAAACTTTATTTCTATAGAAAAGTTTGTCTAAAATTTATTTCGTTAGTAAATTTTGTAAAAATATGATTTCTATAGAAAATTTTCTCAATTTTTTTTGTCAACATTTTATTTTGTAGCAAAATTTTGTCAAAATTTTATTTCTATAGAAAATTTTTTCATAATTTTATTTCTATTGAAAATTTTGTCAAAATTTTATTTCTGTAGAAAATATTTCTATACAAAATATTGTCAAAATTTAATTTCAATAGTAAATTTTGTAAAAATTTTATTTCTATAGAATATTTTGTCAAAATTTTATTTCTATAGACAATTTTGTAAAAATTTTATTTCTATTGAAAATTTTATGAAAATTTTATTTCTGTATAAAATATTTCTATGCAAAATTTTGTCAAAACTTTATTTCTATAGAAAATTTTGTCAAGTTTTTTTTTATACCAAATTTGGCAAAACTTTATTTCTATACCAAATTTTGTCAAAACTTTATTTCTACACCAAATTTTGTCAAAATTTTATGTCTATAATATTTTTTGTCAAAATTTTATTTCTATGGAAAATTTTGTCAAAATTTTTTAGAAAATTTTGTCAAAATTTTACTTCTATAGAAAATGTTATCAAAATTTTATTTCTATTGGAAATTTTGTGAAAATTATATTTCTATAAAAAATATTTCTATCGAAAATTTTGTCAACATTTTATTTCAATAGAAAATTTTCTCAAAATTTTATTTCTATAGAAATTTATTTTTTTTAATTTTTTTATTCTAATAGGAAAATTTGTCAAAAAATGTATTTCTCATAAAACTTTCTATGGACATATAGTTTTGAAAACAAGACCTTATGTCTATAAAAAATTTTGTCAACATTTTATTTCTTTATGTCTACAAAAAAATTTTGTCAAGACTTTATTTCTATAGAAAACGTTGTTCAAATTTTATTTCTATGGAAAATTTTGTCAAAATTTTATTTCTATAGGAAATTTTGTCAAAACTTCATTTCTATATAAAAGTTTTTATAAAATTTATTTCTTTAGATTTTTTTTTTTAATTTCATTTCTATAGAAAATTTTGTCAAAATTTGTTTTTTCTATAAACTTTAGTCAAAACTTTATGTCTATAAAAAATTGTGTGAAAATTTTATTTCTAATAAAAATTTTGTCAAAATTCTACTTCTATAGAAAATGTTGTCAAAATTTTATTTCTATACCAAATTTTGTCAAAACTTTATTTCTATAGAAAATGTTGTCCAAATTTTATTTCTATTGAAATGTTTGTCAAAAAAAAAATTTTCTATAGGAAATTTTGTCAAAACTTTATTTCTATAGAAAAGTTTATCTAAAATTAATTCCTTTACAAAATTTTGTAAAAAATGATTTCTATAGAAAATTTTCTCAAAATTTTATTTCTATAGAAAATTTTGTCAAAATTTTATGTCTTTAAAAAATTTTGTCAAAACTTTATTTCTATGGAAACTTGTCTCAAAATTTTATAAAAATTTTATTTCTTGTCAAAATTTTATTTCTTTAGAAAATTTTTTATAAATATGATTTCTATACAAAATTTTCTCAAAATTCTAATTCTATAGACAATTTTGTCAAAATTTTGTTTCTATAGAAAATTTTGTCAAAATTTCTTTTCAATAGAAAAATTAGTCAAAAATTTTATTTTATTTTCGTATAGTTTTACGTCAATAGAATTTTTTTTCAAAATTTTATTTCTATAAAAAATTATGCCAACATTTTATTTCTATAGAAAATTATTCCAAAATTTTATTTCTTAAAAAAAATGACAAAATTTTATTTCTATAGAAAATTTTGTAAAAATTTTAATTCTATAAAAATTTTCTCAAAATTTTATTTCTATAGAAAATTTTGTACAAATTTTATGTCTGTAGGATATTTTATTAAAAATTTATTTCTAGAGAAAATTTCATAAAAGTTTTAATTCTACAGAAAAGTTTGTCCAAATTTTATTTGTATAGATACATTTGTCAACATTTTATTTCTTAAGAACATTTTCTCAAAATTTTATTTCTAAAGAGAATTTTGTCCAAATTGTATGTCTATAGAAAATTTTATCAAAAAAAAAACCTATACTACAAAGCAAAAATGTTCAGCACAATTTTAATTTTCAAAAATATTCAATTAAAAATTAAATTGATTCAACAATTTTTTTAATTAAAACAAAAATCAATCACAAGAATTAATAATATTGACGCAATTCAATTAATTATACCCTGCGCCACACTGTGGAACAGGGTATTATCAAGTTAGTGCATAAGTTTGTAACACCCAGAAGGAGACGAGATAGACTCATGGTTGTCTTTGGACAA
>PGFW01032618.1:0-10004 GCA_003123925.1 Haematobia irritans | reverse complement strand
CATGAACCACATTTTTGTGTGGTTTATTAAAAAGAGGGTGCATACCTACGTCAAATACCGAAATTCAAGGATTAAATGTTTAACCCTAGAAGAATTTAAATTCAGGAATTTGTGTTTATATGACGGACATATGTAACTAAATATAGTTCTAAAAGGTTACTAAAGAGAGACCCAATATGGCCACAAATCTGGAGATCGGTTAGCAGGCAGATGGACTGACAACGATAGATAGACTCGGAATTTCACGACCAACAAAAATATATATTGTAGAGCTCGGCCGAAGTGGAGCTTTTGTATCGAAGCCTATGATGTTTGGCAAAACCCCGAAAACATGATTTGAATCTATGAGGAATAATGTCAACATCAATAATGACACAAAAAAACTACTTGGCAAAATGCAATTTGCATGTTTATATCTAATTTTCAAAAAAAAGTTACGACTTTTGAAAATATTTCTTGTTATCGTCTTTTAATACCCAAGTTTTTAAAAAAGGTCACGTGTAATTTGTGACAATTTTCTTGGCTAGAAATATTCTTCTTTGTAAACGACGTGATTTACACTTAATTTTTGTTATTTTGTTGTATTATGCAAGTTCCCCCCTTTCCCACCGGCAATTAACAATTGTTCCAATTTTTTACGTTTACTTTCAACAGCATAAATTGTAAATTTTATTTAATAAATCATTTAAACCACGATGTCATACTAAAAAAACAACAAGCAAGCAAACTGGCTGATATACACTGGACAGTGTTGAGCACAAACAGAAAATGTTGATAAACTACCGTAATATTTTGTGCAAATATGGGAAGTGTCAACATTTGTTATATTACTATTTGTATATATAAGGGTGGATCGAAATACATTCAGCAGGGCATGAAAAAAAATGTAATTTCACAATTTTGTATTAACTCAAAAAAAAAAACCAAAATCGGATTGACTCATGTGTGAGTGAGTGATTCACGTTTGTTAATCTGTGTGTACGTTCACATACAAAATCTATGTCGGATGGTATTGTAAATGCGCTATATCGAAGCACTTTTAGGTATAGCCGTCATAGGTTACGTTAGGTGACAGCCCGATGTATCAGGCTCACTTAGACTATTCAGTCCATTGTGATACCATATTGGTGAACTTCTTCTCTTAATGCACTGATGCTGCCGAATTCCATGTTAACTCATGACAAGAGACCTCCTTTTTTATAGCCGAGTCCGAGCTCATAAAAATGGTAACCAGCATTAGCTGAGGTGGGATATATCCAGCCCCTGAAAAACTTTTTGGTGTTGGGTCGTATAGCAGGCAAATCGAAACCCACGACCTTGTGTAATGTCAAGCGGACATGCTTACCATTGCAACACGGTGGGCTTCCGTCATAAAAACCGACTCCTCAGAATTTGACTTTCTGGAGCTCTCCGGAAGAGAAAGATTTCAAATCGAATCCATGCAATATGATTGTCGATATCGATCCATAAATCATTATTATAGCTCCCATACACAAAAAAAGTTGTTTTTTTGCTTCATCACGAAATCTTATTGATCATTAATTTTTTAGCTTTGAAATGTCTTCCATCCACAGAAATGATAGTATCAATAACAGATTAATTGATCAAATTAAAAAATAATTGGTACCAACATTATTAATTTTGCTTCAATTAAAAAAAATTGTTGATCAATTAAATCTTTTATCGTATATAACTTATTTAATTATTATTTTATTAAAACACAAGACTCTAATTGGAAAAATTTCCGTGAATTTTTTTTTCTGTGTATTCACAGAGTTGACTTCAGGCGACTCTTGGAATAGTTTTTTTCCTTCTATCACGAAATTTATTGATACTAATTAATTTATTTTTTTCTTTTGTTGGAAATGTTGTTCAGATCACAGAAATAGAGTATCAATAAAAAATTAATTGATCCAAATAAAAATGAATTTTATACTACATTAATTTTTTGGCTTCAATTAAAAAATTGTTGAATCAATTAAATGTTTTATTGAATATTTTTTAAAACACAAGACTAATTGGAAAAATTTTCGTGTTTTTTTTTTCTGTGTATTCACAGAGTTGACTTCCGGAGACTCTTGGCTCTTGATCCAATTAATTTTTTAGTTGAAATGTTTTCAATCGCAGAAATGATAGTATCAATTAAAAAATTAATTGATCCAATTAAAAAATGAATTGATACTACATATTAACTTTTGCTTCAATTAAATTGTTGAATCAATTAAATGTTTTATTGATATTTTTTAAAAACACAAGGACTCCTAATTGGAAAAATTTTCGTGTTTTTTTTTTTCTGTGTATAAACCGCTAGGGCAAATTTCGTACGATCTACTGTAGAAATTCTGTACGCATTGAATCTTCGTATAGGTCTCTTAACCGGCCATCACTAAAACCGATCCCCAGGATTTAACGTTCCGGAGCCTCTAGAAGAGGAAAATTTTTTCTTTTCCGATCTAATAGTCATCCAATAATTTGGTCGCATACAGATCAAAAACTTTTTTTCTGATTCAATTCACGAAATTAATTGATCCCAATTAATTTTAATTGAAATGTCTTCAATGCACAAAAATTATAGTATCAATTTAAAAATTAATATGAAGTCAATTAAAAAGTTAATTGATCCAATTAAAAATTAAATTGATACTACTTAATTCTTTGTGATTGATTTTTGTTTCAATTAAAAAATTTGTCTTGAATCGATTAATTTTTAATTTAATTTTTTTAAAACTCAATTAAAATTTTAATTGGAAAAATTTTCAGTGAATTTGTTTTTGTGTGATATCGGTTCAATATTAGATTCGTAGCCTCCATATTAAACCGATTCCCGGTTTTTTATTTTGGGAAAAATTTGTGCTGATTACGGTCAAAATGTTTGTCACGTCCATTGTTCAGTTGGTTAGCTATTTTAATAGTCAATACAAAATAGTATCATAAAATATAATTATCACCGACTCCATATCAAGCCGACCTCCCAAGATTCTGACTTCTGACCTTAAATGGAGGAATAGAATCTCATCCGAATCCGGTTGAAAATTTGAAACCTTTATATTAGCATGGGATTGAATACAGTCCATTAAGTAGAGAACTTTGTACGGCAATCCTTGATGGAGGATTATGCATAAGATTCAGCTGGACCTTAAGTATACCGATTTTTGGAAAAATTTTTAGTCAGATCACATAATGTTTGCGCAATAGTTTCCTATCGCTCCATATTTATTCACGGAACGAATTTCACAGAGATTCATAATAGGACAATTTTTCCATTTTTGCAAACAAACCCATCTGAATGTGTGATGGGAATCTCATCCGAATCCACACATCATGGGAAGTGTTGTGTAAATTAGATCTTAACACCAGCTTGCCCAGCAAATATTGCAGAGCGATTTTTCATTGTGAGTACGATTCCCCTATGGAATAGTAAGAGCGTTTATTTGCTATAGATGAGGATTGGTGTTGCCGTTTACTGCAACATGGTGTATTCTTAGTCGACTATTGTTTGCAATGAATTATATGTGGTTTCCTAGGGTACCATTGGTTATTTCTAGAAAAATAAAAATAGTTGGTCACATAAGTACTCGTATCTAGGTATGTGTTCAGTTGATGCGATGTTACTCTCATTATGGTTTTTGTTTTTGTTTTATCTCACACGGATTAAGCAATTTGTTGTGTCATTTTAATTCACAGTTAGTTGCTGTCACGTTTTGTTTCAAGTCAACGCAATAAACGCAGCGTTGATTGAAATTGCGAAGATTTTCTTCATTTGAATGTGATGAATGTTCGATAAAGTACGCAGAATGTGTCCTGGCGTACCAGGTGTTTTTCTTTGGTCGAAATAGTCCCCAAAAAAAAAACACATACACGACTTTTATCGAACCACAAATTGATTCAATGTTTAAATCAAAATAGAAATCGCATCATAATAACTTACTTGAACTCGATTAAAAATTTGTATACTCGTACCACCACCCATAGAAATGGTGAATAGGGGTATACATATTTGTTATTCGTTTTGTAATACATCCGAAATATCCCTTACGGCAAATGGATCCAACCCCCCATAACACTTGTCACGGATCAATCCCTGGTCGCTCGCCCTCGCGTCAGTTTGCAGTCTGATCAAATCGTATGGAAAGGACGTTACATTTAATATGGGTTTGATAAAATCTGGATACCTTAACATACGAATTGGCAGATTATCCTGACACATGTACTTCCGTCTAGTGGGTCATGCTAGTCATAGAACATCCAACTACCACATAATCGCTAAAATTCTCTGCAAAAATTGGCGCGCATAAACCCGGCAGCACCTGTATCCCATAACCACTAGCAAGTCTCAGCGCCAAGTGCAGCCCCGCTTCAATTCCTACTTACTCACCTACATCTGATAGAGCCGGTACACGCTAACGTCATGACCCAATTCTGCCAGCCCACCAGGGGCCACCCCGACCACCCGTCATCTTTTCCCCTTGTCCAGCTAAACCCACGACTTACCACCCAGATCACTCTCGGACACACCCCACCTTAGTCGCCCCAGACGTTCCCTCGACCCTGGCACACAGCTGAAGTCCCAAAGCCGTATCACCACACAAAAACTCGACTCGAAATTAACAATAACTGTTACACACAACCTTTGTACCCGCCCACCACGATTCCCTCCGGGCTCACACTGTTAAATCAATCCGCTGCCGCCAGGCATCTGCAATTCCTTTGTGCTAAGCTCCGCCGCCCTAGAAACCACAAGGCTCTCAGCTCACTTGCCGGCACGCACTGGGTGCGGACAAAGAAACCTGTTACTCACATATAAGACAATTGGTCCGGTCAGCCTCGGCTAAACCTCATGCAGCCGCCACGTGTGGACACACTCACGAGCCGATCACCGCCACGTGGAATAGAACACTACCCAGACCCTGTCAGAACAGATGCCCTAGAACCGCAACAGGCATGCTCTCCGCCAGTACCCCTGGACCCTTTATGCGGAGACCTAAGCACTCATCCCACTGTGCTCGACACACTACATGTTGTCAGAAGCAGTACCTCTTGGTTTGCCATCCCGAGTTGCTCAATCCGGAATCACATCTTGTGGATTAGACAACCTCCCACCCCAGGAATCGTTAAGGGTTGATCTTCACGCTTTCTAGAGCCCTGAGATCCAGCGTTACAAAAAAGAGCCTCTAGCACTCAGGCCAGCATACCCACGCACCCCACGGTCTGAAACAGCGAATTCATCGAGCGACTCACTGTAGCCTCGCAAGCGTCGAAGAAGCTCACAAAGGCTTTACCATCCCTGCTTTCTCCGAGTCCGACGCCGCCACCCCATCTGCACCGGCACGCGAAGAAGACGCTCCACCCATCGCGCCCCAAGACCAAGGGTACGTTTTCCACGGCGACGACTTTTTTCTCCGAAAGAAGATCCGACGTCTTGATCTGTCCGCGTCGAAAATTTCTGCGCTAGCATTTCGCCTCAGTAGTATCGACCGCATAAACCAACCCATCCGCCAAATTTGGTTCCGTTCGATCTATGTTATATAATAGCCTCCAAATACAACCCCGCATCCCCAACTCACAGAGAAGTCACGATTTGCCCACGAGCAGCCCAAAAATAATCCTACCAAAACTTTTACTTCGCCGTAGCAAAATTTAGTAACAAATTTCCCCCCCCCCCTCATTGTCTATACCGCAAAAATTTTGTCCACCACACTCTCTTACTCATTCTCGCTAGAAATTCTGTCAAACATTTTTATACTGTCTCTAGAACAAATTTTTGCTCAAACAATTTTATTCTCTATACGAAAAATCTGCTGTCTCACACATTTTATGTCTTTAAGAATTTATGGTCCAACACATTTGCGACTTTCTTAAGGACAAACTCTGTCAAAAATTTTATTTCGATTGAAACTTTTTGTCAATAATTTTATTTCTATGAAGAAATGTTTGTTTAAAAATTTTAATTTCCCATAGAAAAATTTTGTCAAAAGTTTATTTCCATTGAAAATTTTTGTAAAAAATTTCCATCTTCCATAGAAAATCTCGTCCCAAACAATTCTCTACTCTACTACCCGAAACTTTGTCAAAAAATTATTTATTTCTATAGAAAATTTTATCAAAATTTTATTTCTATAGAAAATTTTTGTCCAACACATGTTTATTTCTCTAGAGAACCATTTGTCAAAATTTTCATTGTCCATACCCACGAAAATTTCTGCCCAAAAGTCTTTTTTTTTCCTATTACCACCGCACAATCTTTCTCAAAATTTTCACTTTCTATACGCAAATTTGCCCCTCCATTTTTCTTCCAATACGCCCAAAAATTTTTGCCCGACATTTTTACTTCTTCCGAAAAATATTTTCAGAGAATTTTAATTTCCCTATAGAAAACTTTGTGAAATTTATTATTTTGTCAAAATTTTTGTCTAAGTCAAAACACTCTTGCTCAACGATTTATTTCCTCTATAGGAAACTTTTGTCAAAATTTCATTCTCTATCACGCAAAATTTTGTCCAACCTTTTGTAGTTCTACTAGAAATTGCCTTGTAAAAATTTTATTTCATACGAAAACTTTCTCAAATTGTAGTTCTATAAACAATTTTGTCAAATTCTATTTTCACTATAGAAAAATTTTGTCATTTTTATTTTTTGTATGAAAATTTTGTCAAAGTTTTATTTCTAAAGAAAATTTTGTCAAACTTTAATCTTCTAACTAACCGAACCAGTCTTGGCAACAATTTCTTCCTTTTTCCTCACAAACACCCAACACTCTTCGGTTAAACCCATTCCTGTCCTCCTCTACTACGCCACAATCCTTTGTCAACACATCCCCTTATTTCCTTATAGAAAATTATTGTCAATCTCTTTTCTTCTCCCTTCTATAGGAAATTTTATTAAACCTTTATTTCTATAGAAAGATTTTGTCAACACTTTTATGTCTTAGGAAATTTTGTCAAATTTCTTTCTAATAGAAAGTTTGGCCAACATTTTTTTTCTATAAAAAAATTTGTTAAAATTTGTTTCTGTAGAAAATTTTGTGAAAAATGTTATCTCTCTATCACGAAAATTATGAAGCATTTCATCAGTTGGAGCAAGGAATAATATTCGCAAAATCTTGAAACATCAAGAATTCTACAAATCTACCAAACAGTTAAAAAATCGGCCATTTTTTGGTCAGACTCGTGTCATAAATGTATAATAGGCTCCCCCATATATAACCACCCATACCCAAAATTTTTATTGCCATAGAAAATTTAGTAAAAATTTTATATTGCTCTATAGAAAACCTTTTGTCAACAACTTTCTATATAGTCTTGTAGAAAATTTTGTCAAAATTTTATTTCTATAGAAAATTGTTGTAACATTTATGTGCTTAGGAAATTTGTTAAAAATTGATTTCTATAGAAAACTTTGTCAAAATTTTATTTCTATTGAAAATTTTGTTAAAATTTTATTTCTATAAGAAACTTGTTGTTAAAATTTTGTACTTTCGCATACGAAAATTTGTCAGAAAGTTTATTTCCATTGAAAATTTTGGTAAAAATTTCATTTCGCATAAAAAATTTTGTCAAATTGTTATTTCTATAGAAAATTTTGTCAAAATTTTATGTCTCTATAGAAAAATTTTGTCAAAAATTTTATATTTCTATTAGAAAAATTTATCAACATTAATTTCTATAAAGAAAATTTGTTCGGAAAATGTTTATTTTATAGAAATTTTGTCAAAATTTTATTTCCATAGAAAATTTTGTCAAAAGTTTATTTCTATAGAATAATTTTGTCAAACAATTTTTATTTCTATATGAAAATTTTGTCAAATTTTTTTCCAAATAGAAAATTTTGCCGGACATTTTAACTTCTTCGAAAAATTTTTTCAAAATTTTATTTCTATAGAAAAATTTGTGAAAATTTTATTTTGTCAAATTTTCTTCTATAAAAAAATTTTTTGTCAACATTTATTTACTATAGAAAATTTTGTCAAAATTTTTTTTTTTTTTATAGAAATTTTATTGAACATTTATTTCTGATAGAAGAATTTGTACACATTTTATGTCTTTAGGAAAATTTTTTGTCAATTTGTAGTTCTATAAGAATTTTGTAAATTTATTTCTATAGAAAACTTTGGTCAAAACATTGTTACGTTCGTAATAGAACATGTTTGTCACACACAATTCTAAATCTCTCTATACCGACAATTCCTTTGTCAAAATTCTTTATTTTTTCTGTAGAAAAAATTTTGTCCAATAATTTTCCTTTCTACAACGAAAATTTTGTCAAAGCTCTCCCTATCTTCTACCCAACCACTAGACAAGTTTCGGCCGCCCCAACATTTTTATTTTTTAAAAAAAAATTTTGTTAAAATTTTTGTTTTATATGACAATTTTGTCAAATATTTTATTTTTATTAGAAAATTTTTGTCAATTTTTTTTTCTATAGGAAGGTTTTATTAAAAAATTTTATTTCTATAGAAAAGATTTTGTTCAACATTTTAATGTCTAAGGAAATTTTCAATTTATTTCTAATAGAAAGTTGGCCAACATGTTTTTTTTCTATAAAAAATTTGTTAACATTTTGTTTCTGGTAAGAAAATTTTTGAAAATTTATTTCTTAATAGAAATTTAAGTGAAGTCATTTCATAGTTGGAGATGGAATATATTGCAAAATCTTGAAAAACATCAAGAATTCTACCAAAGTCACACCAAACAGTAAAAGAATCGGCCATTTTTTGGTAGACCGGTGTTCATAATTGTATAATAGGCCCCCCATATAAACGCACCCCCATATTTCAATTCTGGCTCTATAATTAAACACAAAAGTTCATATGCGATTCGTAATTATTAACTTTCCCTATATATACGGTCAGAACTGAATATATATGTCGTATTTAAAAAAAAAAAAAAATCGACCTTTCTTTTGTCTACTATATACTCTCGCTATAGGACAACTTACAATTTTGGAACGTGATGTTTAAGATACGTTTTAGATGGGCTTGGCCATTGGCCGCAAACCCAAGTAACTTTAATTGTGGATGAACGTCTTTAGTAGAAAGTTGCTACGCAATCCATGGTGGAGGGTACAAATATTCGGTCTGGCCTTAACATTACGCCTATGTACTTGTTCTATTATATCATACTATGTGAAGTTTTTTCTATTGCTAAAAAAGTCTGTACATATTATATTAAAAATAAAAGAGATATCATATCAGACTGTTGCCTGAATTAACCCTTTTATTGTTATTCGTAGTTATGCCTTTTTTTTTTGATTTTGATTTGATTTATTTATTTTACAAGACCCTGTTTTAAAACCCAAGAATAGTAGATTCTTAATACATTAAGAGTATGCAGGAAAGGATTATCGAATGTTTGTATAATTACATAGATAAAAAACTTAAAAAGTAGTTGGAAATAATCAATACTAATAACATAAATTTTCGAATTTAAAACCAAAAGTTAAAGTGACTAACAAAAAAAAAGATGCAATCAAACAAAGTAAAGGAAACTTCAGAACTGATTGAATAAGAGCGTATAAGCATTATCAAATGAAAATTTAAAGAAATTTAAGTTAACCGAAATAGGTGTACAGATCATAGAAAAATAAATAAATAGTAATATTACAGAAATGAAAATTTTAAAAGAGATAGGAGATTAATAATTAAACTATATGTTTATTATCATGAGTTATGGAGAGAGAGTGAGTGTGAGAAGATAAAAGCATACACAACATTCAAAACAATATTAAAGATTTCAAGACGTTGTTCAGGAGATAGCGAGTAAGATATATACGCGCGCGCGCGCGCGTTAAATTTATGTGTGTCACTAAACAGTTTGAATATTGAGTAGGGTAGAGAGTTCCAAGAGGCCGAACGACCGATATAAGAATTGCCAGTCGGAAACAAGGCGTGCGTTGCACTAATGTATAGGTGATTTTCTTACCCCTACCTGAGAGCGAGTGAAACGAAAGATCATCCGTCAAATATACGTCAGTGCACCGGAGTAAACAATTTTGTGGAGAAAGAGAAG
>PGFW01032607.1:12424-33442 GCA_003123925.1 Haematobia irritans | reverse complement strand
ATTCTATAGGAACAAAATTTTGACAAATTGTTCTATCTAAAACGAAAATTACGACAAAGTTTTCGTATTGGAAGAGTGAAAATTAGAGTTCAAAAATTGAGTCCTATTAGAAAAAAAATGTTTGAGCAAAGAATTTTTTATTAGAAACTAAAATTTGTGAAGCAATTTCCATAGAAAAAAAATGTTGACAATTAGTTTTGCTACTAGAAATACAAATTTTGAAAAAAATTTTTACTAATAGTAACTAAAATTTTGACAAATTTTTTATAGAAATAAAATTTTGACAAAATTCTTTTATAGAAATAAAATTTTGACAAATAATTTTTTATTAGAAATAGAAATTTGGACAAAATTTCCATAGAATCGTAAAATTTTGAATAAAATTTTCTATAGAAATAAAATTTTTGACAAAAATTTTCTATAGAAAAATATAAATTATGAAAAATATTTATATATAAGAAATAAAATTCGCGTGACAAAATTTCCTAATTGGTATAAAAATGTTGACAAAATTTTCTATAAGAAATAAAATTTGGACAAAATTTTTCCATAGAGAATAAAATGTTTGACAATTTTCTTATAAGAATTGTAAAATTTTGACAAAATTTTTCTATGAAGATTAAAATTTGACAATATTCCAAGAAATAAAATTGTGACAAAATTTTTTAAAGAAATAAAATTTTTGACAAAATTCTTTATAAAAATACAATTTTGAAGAATATTTCAATGGACAAAAAACTTGGACAAAAATTTATAGAAATAAATTTTGAAAAAATTTTTATAAAAATAAAATTTTGACAAAATTTCTAATAGAAATAAAATTTGACAAAAATTTTCAATAAAATAAAATTGTGATAAATTTTCTATAGAAATAAAATTTTTGACAAAATATTCCTATATGAAACAAAATTTGACAAATTTTCTATAGAAATAAATTCTGACCAAAATTTTCCATAGAATTGAAAATTTTGATCAAATTTTCTATAGAATACATTTTGACAAAATTTCCTAATAGAAATAAAATTTTGACAAAATTTTCTATGAAATAAAATTTGACAAATATTCGACAGAAATTAAAATTTTCTTATATGAATACAATATTGAAAAAATTTTAATAGAGAATAAATTTCTTGAAAAATTTTTCTATAGAAATACAATTTTGATAAAATTTTCTAGTAAAAATAATATTTTGACAAAATTTTCTATAGAAATAAAATTTTGACAAAATTTTTCTATGAAATAAAATTTTGACAAAAATTTTCATAGAAATAAAATGTTGACAAAGATTTATCTACGAAAATAAATTGTGATAAAATTTTCTATAGAAATAAAATTTTGAAAAATTTCCTCATAGAGATAAAATTTTGATAAAATTTTCTGTAGAAATAAAATTTTGAAAAGAATTATTCCTATAGAAAAGTATATCTTTGGAATATTTTATATTTAAAGTTTACAATCTGTCAGAAATGGATCGATACACTTTTTTGGTTATGCAACAAATCTTGTTCACCACAATCATAACATGTTTATTGCAACTATATTATAATCGACTTTTTGAAGCATATTTCCAGCATTTGTCAAACATTTTCGATTTATTCTGCTCTGTAAATAAGGTATCTACCAAAAATAAAGAGCACTGAACTCATGAGAAGGTAGATACAAGGCAATATGTGGAAACCCCTCGAAAATCCACTCCTCCCTCTACTCGGAAAATTTTTATTCTTTGTTCTTAATGGTTTGGTTAAAGGAAATATTATTGTGAATTTTATTTATATTGAGATGGAAAATCCCCACGAAAATGTAAACATGACAAATATGGTATAGATGTTGGTTTATTTAAGGCATTGAAAGTCCCAGCTGTAAATGGGATTGACCACACGCCAAGCACGTAGCACGTGCTAGAAGATATGGTAGAGCATTTTGGGCAGATGTCCCACCATCAGTAGACTGACCAGCCCAGTTGCCCAATATTGTGCAATATTTTTTTCATCTTGTTGTTGTTGGTGTTGCCTTTGAATGAAACATGAAATTTCGACAAGTTTTTGTCATGCCATCTTATTTGGTTGGATGGGGCGGAGGAGACCGGTGGTAGCTTTGTTACGTATTCAATAAATCTTTGAATACAAATATTTTTCGATTATGAAATATTTTGTTATTGTTGTTGTTTTAAGAAAATAAATTGTTGGCGTCACATATGGGTTATACTGCAGACATCCACGGACCACGGACTATGTATTCAAGTCTAGTCACTCTAAAGGAGGAGGATAGCGAACAATTTGGTAGTCTAGACCACATTGTTTTAATATTGCAAATGGGCAAATTGGTTTAATAAAATTTATTGATATTGTAAATTAAAATATCGTTGCGATTGGTTTACAAAAAAAAAACAACCAGGAATAACAAAAATCGCCCACTTTTTTTAATCATAGTAAATTTCCTTTTATATTTTTTTGCCAAATCATTTTTCTCTTAATATTTATTTTTATTATATTTAAATAAAATTCATACCATCCCACGAAATGTATGAAATCCATCCACGGAAATGTATGAAAACATTCCCCTTTACTATATAACAATGCTATGCAAAAAACATAATTACGGCAAGGGGACAATAATGGGGGAGTGTCATTTCAAGGTCCAGATTTTTTTGTTTATTTTTCTTACTGTGTCACCGTTTTAAATATAAACCTAAATAAAAACACCTTAAACGCAAAATTTTTGCGTAGTCTGTCTCCCATTTTGACTTAATTATTTAAATATGTTGTTCTTTTTTTTTTTTTTGAAATGAATTTTGTGCTAATTTTTGTTTTTCATTTTTGATTTTCACACTTGATGGGATATGAGAATAAATATCGCATATTGCATGACTAATGATGACAAAAATAAGCCAAAAAAAATTGAATATAATTTTTTTCGTGTAACATAAAGCGAGAGATGATGATTTGCGAATATATGTCATCGATCACACTGAAAAAAATATTGGCTTGAGGCCAAAGATTCATGTCCTTAAAATATGAATGCCAATTTTGCTTAGCATAGAAGACGCCTTTCCCTTATATAAAATTTTTTCCCCTGTCCAAAAGTCGATAAACTTTTCCATGCAGTTATTTTGTCCTTGTAATTAGTGTTTCAACTTAAAAATGGGTATCATAAACAGGGCTGTGGAGTTGCAACTTCCAATTATGGAGATCATTTTATATTTCCTAGAATGTAAGACTAGCAGATGGGCTTAATCGATCCATTTTAATGCCCACAACCATAACAATTTATTTGAAATATTTCGAACAATCGATTTTATTTTTTTAATTTGACCATAGACCATAGGATGTAGGTACCATATGTCGAATTTATTTCTATAGAAAATTTTGTCAGCATTTTATTTCTATAGTAAATTTGTTTCTTTAAAAAATGTTGTTAAAATTTTGTTTCTATGGGAATTTTTTTCAAAAATTTATTTCTATAGAAAATTTTGTCAAAATTTTATTTCTATAGAAAATTTTGTCAAAATTTTATGTCTAAAGAAAATTGTGTCAAAATTTTATTTACTATTAAAAAATAAAAAAAAAATGCACAATTTTATTTCTATAGACAATTTTCTCAAAAGTTTATTTCTATAGAAAATGTTGTCAAAATTTTATTTTTATAGAAAATTTAGTCAAAATATTGTTTTGTATAGAAAATTTAGTCAAAATTTTATTTCTAAGCAAATTTTCTCAAAATTTTTTGTCTTACTGATGCTCACTGATATTCACTGTTAAGTCGAAAACTTTTAAAATTTCTATATCAAAATTGTATTTTTTATAGAAAATTAATTATTTTTATAGAAAATCAAAATTTTATTTCTATAGAAAATTTTGTCAAAATTTTATTTACTACACACAATTTTGTCAAACAAATTTTTCACAATTTTATTTCTACAGACATTTTTTTCAAAAATTTATTTCGATGGAAAATTTTGTAAAATTTTTTTTATAGATAATTTAGTCAAAATTTTATTTCTATAGAATTGTCAAAATTTATTTTTATAGAAAATTTAGTCAAAATTTTGTTTTTTTATAGAAAATTGGTCAAAATTTTATTTCTATAGCAATTTTTTTATTTCTATAGCAAATTTTCTCAAAAAATTTTATTTCTTATGATTGCTCACTGATACTTACTTTTAAGTCGAAAACTTGTAAAATTCTTATATCAAAATTTTATTTTTTATAGAAAATCAAAATTTTTATTTCTCTAGAAAATTTTGTCAAAATTTATTTTTACTATAAACTTTTTCACAATTTTATTTCTATAGAAAATTTTTTCAAAAATTTGTTTCTAGGGAAAATTTTGTCAAAATTTTATTTTTATAGAAAATTTGTCAAAAATTTTATTTTTATGGAAATTTTGTTCAAAATTTTATTTTTTATAGAAAATTTAGTCAACATTTTATTTCTATAGCAAATTTTCTCAATATTTTATTTCTGGTGCTCACTGATACTCACTGTTAAGTCGAAAACTTGTGAAATTTCAATATCAAAATTCTATTTTAAAAGAACATTAAAAATTAAAAATTTGACAAAATTTTATTTCTAATTTTGTCAAATTTTTTTCTTATAGTAAATTTTGTTTCTTTAGAAAATGTTGTAAATTTTATTTTATAGAAAATTTTTTTTACAAATTTTTATTTCCATAGAAAATTTTTTCAAAAATGTATTTCTATAGAAAATTTTGTCAAAATTTTATTTTTATAGAAAATTATTTATTTTTATAGAAAATCAAAATCTTATGTCTATAGAAAATTTTATTTATTATAAAAAATTTTGTCAACATTTTATTTACAATATAAAAAATTTTTCACAATTTTTTCTATAGAAAATTTTTCAAAAATTTATTTCCATATAAATATTTGTCAAAATTTTATTCTATAGAAAATTTTTTCAAAAATTATTTCTTTAGAAATTTTTGTTAAAATTTTATTTTTATAGAAATTTAGTCAAAATTTTTTTTTTATAGAAAATTTAGTCAAAATTTCATTTCTATAGATATTTTGGTAAAATTTTATTTCTACAGTGAACTTTGTCAAACTTTAATTTCTATAGAAAGATTTTGTCAAAATTTTAATTCTATAGAAAATTTTCTCAAAATTTTATTTCTATAGCAATTTTTCTCAAAAATTTCATTTCTACAGCACAATTTTCTCAACATTTTATTTCTAAATTGATGATCACTGATACTCACTGTTAGGAGTCGAAAACTTTGTAAGTTTCTATATATCTAAATTTTATTTGTATAGAAAATTTTGTCAAAACTTTATTACTATAGTGAAATATTTTGTCAAAATTTGTATTTAGCTATAAGAACATTTTTATTTCTGTAGATATTTTGGTCAAATTTCATGTCTTATGAGAAAATTTTTCGTCAAATTTTATTTCTATAAAAATTTTTTCAAAAATTTTATTTTATAGGAAAAGTTTATGTAAAATTTTAATTTCCTATATGATAGTTTTGGTAAAATTTTTATTTCTACAGTGACTTTGTCAAACTTTAATTTCTATAGAAAGATTTTGTAAAAATGTTTAGTTCTATAAGGAAAATTTTCTCAAAAATTTTATTTCTATAGAAAATGTTGTCAAAATTTTATTTCTAGTAAAAAATTTTGTCAGAAATTTTATTCCTTAGAAAATTTAGTCAAAATTTTATTTCTGTAAAAAATTTGTCACATTTTATTTCAATAAAAAAATGCTGTTTCCTAATTTTGTCAAAATTTTGATTTCTATAGAAAATTTGTCAAAATTTTATTTTCGCATGGGAAATTTTGTCAAATTTTTATTTCCTATGCGAAATTTTGTCACATTTTTATTTTCTGTGAGACAATTCTGGGTCAACATTTTATTTCTATAGACGATTTTGTTGAAAAGTTTATTTTCTATTTTGGAATTTTTGTCAAAATTTTAATTTCTATAGAAAATTTTGTCAAAATTTTATTTCCATGGGAATTTTGTCAAAATTTTATTTCTATGGAAAATTTTGTCACAATTTTATTTCTGTGGACAATTTGGTCAACATTTTATTTCTATAGACGATTTTGTCAAAATTTTATTTCTATTTTGGAATGCAGATTCGAACAACTCAGAGGCAGAACCTATATATCCAGAGAACCCGGAAGGCTGTAGATGCGATAAACTCAGTTAGGGAGGCAGACGTAGATGGAAGGTATTAAGGGTTGAACTATGAATATTTTATTTCTGTATAAATTTTTTTCAAAATTGTATTCCTATTGAAATTTTTTTTTCAATTTTATTTCTATAGAAAATTTTGTCAAAATTTTATTTCTATAGAAAATTTTATTTCTATTAGAAAAATGTTGTCAAATTTTATTTCCATAGAAAATGTTTAAAAATTTATTTTCTATAGAAAATTTTGTAAAAATTTTATTATTTAAGATTCTTTTCAATTTTTATTTTCTATAGATTTTTTTTCAAAATTTTATTTCTATAGATTTTTTTCAAAATTTTTATTTCTATACAAATTTTGTTAAAATGTTTATTTCTATAAAATAATTTTTGTTAAAATTTTATTTTTTTATTTCTATAAGAAATTTTTGTGAATATTTTATTTACTATTAGAAAATTTTATTTCTATAGATATTTTTTGGTCAAATTTTATTTCTATAGAAAAATTTTGTCAAAATTTTAATTCTATAGAAAGTTTTGTCAAAATATCAATTCTATAGAAAATTTAGTCAAAATTTTATTTCTATAAATATTTTGGTAAAATTTTATTTCTATAGTAAACGTTGTCAAACTTTAATTTCTATAGAAAAGTTTTGTCAAAATTTTAATTTTATAGAAAGTTTTGTCAAAATTTCAATTTTTTATCGAAAATTTGACGATCAAAAATTTTATTTCGTATAGGAAAATTTTCTTTCAAATTTTTCTCAAATTTTTTATTTCTTACTATGCTCACTGTATACTCACTTGTCGAAACTTGGTAAAAATGATTCAACTTTTTATTCCTGTATTTCTTATATAACATGTGATATCGGACTGATAAATCATAATTCAATTTTGGCGAAAAATTGCCTTAAAAATTATTATAAATTATTCCTATGATTGTACTATCCTGCGCCAAGCTGTGCCGCAAGGCCATTAGCCGTGCCCAAGATTTTGTCGAAGTCTGTCAAAATGAAGTCCAAAATCTGGTCATTTTTAGATATTGGATAGATGGAGATCGATGGATAATGGGATTTGAATTTTATCGAAATCTAGATCTAAAGAAAAGGGTGAGTTCTTTTTGAGTTAGCGATTTTCCATGCATTAGTATTTGAGCAGATCCACGGTGCGGCATTCAGACAATGGTGTCAAGAGAAAGATCAGCTCAGTATGGCTTACATTTCATTATGAATAGACTTACCTAACGCGAGCAACGGCTTGCAAATCATTTGAATTTTATTACCAAAATCAGTGTTCGGTGTCCGAAATGTGCTTTATCGACAAATTTTGTTCAGCGGATGAGGCTCATTTTCTGGTTGAATGGCCTACGTACAAATAAGGCAAAATTGCCGCAATTTGAAGTGAAGAGCAAACCAGAAGCCGTTCAAGAACTGCCCATGCATCCCGAATAAATGCACTGCTTTGGTGGTGTTTTGTCACTGGCTGGGTGAATATTGGACCGGTATTTTTTCAAAAAGGATGCTGTTGCGACGGCAGACGTACGGGTTGAATGGCGGATCAGCTAGTCGTTCGATTGCTAACGAAACTTTTTTGGCCAAAAATGGAAAGAACTGAATTGGTTGACATGTGGTTTCAACAAGATGGCCGCTACATTGCTACACAGCTCGGCTGATTGCTATGGCCATATTGTTAGGCCGAAAACTTCGGAGAAGCACATTCATCTTGCAAGAAATATCGGACGGCGGTAAGTTGGCCACGCAAAGATCATGCGATTGAACGCCCTTATAACCTAGTTTTTTGTGGGGCTTACGGTCACAGTCTAAAGTCTACAGAAATAAGCAGGGCAACTATTCACAGCTTTGAGGACAGACGATTTTCGCGAAGAAATTCGGGCTATTCCGGCGCGAAATGCCTCGAAGAAAGTGCCCCAAAATTGGACTTTCGCGAATCGGACCACCTAAAGACAACGCAGCCGCGGGTCAACATTAAATGAAATTACTTTCAAAAACGTAAATGTCATGCGACGCAATCTAACGTTTCAAATAAGAGAAAGCCGATTGAGATGTTTGGCAAAATTTATGCGTTTTTTTTAAAAAAAAAGTTTATCAAGCCCTTAACAAATCACCTTTTACAAGCTGGTGCTGGATATATTATAGTTTTGGACGCCCGCCCGACTTCAGACTTCTTTCTTTAAACTGGTTTTAACTGAAATAGTTTTCTCCGGGACCACTCCCGAACTTCAGACTTTGTTTCTTTGGTTTTACTAAAATTGTGTTTTCGTACCCCGTAAGGTTGGATATAAATTTAAGCACTAAAATTTGACGGTGATTCGCTCATAGTCAGAGGTTGTATGGCAGAGAGTAGAACAGCAGTGTTCATCAAATGTGGGTCACCTGGTACTCACAAAAAAGTTTACTTGTATTAAAGGATTTCGACTTTTACTTAAGAATTTTATTATTGATTTCGAATCAAAGATGCGGCGAAAGTGGTTATGTGATATATTGGTTCATTTCGGTCGAAGCCCCGGAGAAGAGTTATTTTAGAATCTAGCTCAACATGGAAGCTTAATCACTGATATAAAACCATAAACACTATAATCGGATCTATTGAAGGCGAAGCGAAGTAAATATGAACTTAAGGTCGACATTCCGTGTTAATCTGTATTTTTAAAATGATGTGATTTTAAACAAATTTTATGAAAATACTCGAGGAGAAAGATTTTAAATTTAATAAATTAAATTCTTCGAAAAACTTGTATATCAGAATCAAACTAGATGCCGATGTCTGTTATGTTTTCGTTGTTGTTTTGTTGGCCTTCTAAGGAATCGTATCGACATTAGCTTCTGCGCAAGCGTGATACGATCAACGAAAAACAACAACAGCTAAGCTTTTTTGAGGGTATTAATCACTAAAAGCATAAATTGTAGGCAAGCAATATTTTCCATTGTTTAATGAAAAATCATCAGAGCATCACAACCATCATTCCGTCCGTTCAAGGACCAAGGACAAAAGAAAAAAAATGAAAAAACAAAACAAAATTTGCAATTTTTCAATTTTCTGCAATAATTTAGGTACATCTCTGACATATGGCTAAGGAATTTTCCCATTTTTGTCTTGGCTTTTGGTTGTGCTGGCTTTTGGTTGTTGTGTTGTTCAAAATTTTTAGCTCCCTTCTTTTGTCAGCTTTGTCGTACTTTTGGCCCCCTACTGATGCATGTGGCAATCATTATGTTGCCATTTGCAGTTCTCTTTGTGATTGACCAATATTTCTTTCCTTGTTGTTGGCCAACGCTATTTTTATGACGACCAAGAATTTACAAAAAAAAATTGTTTTATAAAAAGCTACACCACAATTCTAGATCCCGATCATCGATCCATTGTGTTTTTAAGTCACTGTTGGCAGTTTATGGGATCCCAAAAATAAATGTTGAAACGAAAATCCTCCAATACGCACGTTAGGATATACATGACTAGACATAATATCGTGTTATTTTGTGCCAAACAGCAAGGGTGTGCTTAATAACTAATAAAATAAAAGTTACGCCGACCGGAGGATAGACGGAGCAATAAATGCGTGACACAGTTCTCGCATTATGGTTTTGCGATTCCAGATTTATGTGCCAGGATTGTCGACGAATATTGCAAAATCAAGAAGGACAAAATATTCTTGCTAGCCGACAAAGATATTTTAGGCCCAGATCGAAAATAGTTTTATGAGATGTGTTCGCATTATTGGCTGGCGCACGTGCGCCAGCAGACTAAGCCACTGAATTGCGAGGAGATTTACCAAAGACAGTTGCATTTCCTCGATGCCATCGTCTAATGTCTTGATCCAGGGGTAGTCGAAAAGCAAGTTGAGGCCGCCGTCAAGCTCACTGGAAAGTTGATTTGTTGTTGAAATCATCGAGACTCAGGATTTGTTTAGGAACCATTTAATCTTTTTACCGAGTGAGGTCAAGTACGATAAGTCAGGCACTTTCTTCTGAGCGATTGGACGCAATTGCTGTGGATCCGACGTACGGAACAATCTATGTTTGGCAGGTGTAATAAGAGGTTATAAAGTGTCATGATGTGGCAATATGTAAAATGTGTTAAGTTCTTGTGTCCGCGATGAAGAGCTAAGAGGGTTCCATCAAGTCAGCACAGAATGAGAGCGGAATACGCGGTAGGCGGAGCAGAGAGGAGGTGAGTCAGTTGGTTCACAGGTGATCGAATGGTTTCCGCGACAATGACAACTAGTTTTAGCGAGAAGTGGCGAATCACGCATGCGTGGCATTGAGTTGTTAAAGGATTTTACCACAAGATATGAGATTTGTTACTGTAACGAGCATCCTTGACTTTATTTGGTAGAGTTTCTTGATAGAAAATACAGTTTGGACAAAATATTTCTGCATGAGATAGATAGAATATTTTGGAGAAGAATTGTTGTTTATACGAATTCAAAAATTATTGGAGAAAAGTCGTTTCTATAGGAAGAATAAAAAGTTTTCTGTGTAAAATATCGTATAGACATAGGAAATTTATCGCACAACTTTATCGTATGTAGAAATGAGAAATTGGTTGATAAAGCTTTGCGGATAGATAAATGGAATCGTTGAACAAAATTTCTTACTTGAATATATAGGAATTTTGTCAAAACTGTCGTAAATTTGTCTAGCTAGGTAATGGAAACTTTTGTGGAAGAAGAATTTCCTATAAAAAAAAAAATGAGAGAAGGAGATTTGCTGAATAGGAGAATAGAAGTTTTGAAAACAAAGGTTTGTACTATAGAGGAATAAGGCATGAAGATTTTGACAAAATTTTCGTATATGAAAAAAACTTGCGATCAAAATTTCATATATGAATACGAATGTTGTGGACAAAAATTGTTCGGATGGAAATAGAACAGTTTCGAGCAGTAAATTGTTCTTTGGAAATAAAGATTTTGGAAATTTTCTCATATAGAGAAAGAAATTTTGACACCAATGTTTCTATTAGAAAGAGTAAAAGTCTGACAAAAGACATTTTCTATAGGGAAAAAATGGTTGACGGAACGCGTTTTCCTATACGAAAATAAAATTGTTTGAAAGTTTTCTAAATGAAATATAATTTTGACAAATGTAAATGGGACATTTGTCAAATATTTTATAGAATAAAATCTTTAGTCATAAAGTTTTCGTATAGAAATACAACTTGAAAAAATTTTCATATAGAAAATTAGAAATTTTTACAAAAATTCTATAAATTATAATATTAAAATATTTTCTATAGGAAAGTACCATTTTGACACATTTTCTACAGAATAAAATTTTGACACAATTTTCTAGCAGAATAAATTTTGACACAATTTCTAGTATGAAATAACTAATTTGAGAAAATTTCTAAAGAATAAAATTTTGACGCAGAAATAAAATTTCTGGCAAACTTTTCTAAATAGAAAAAATAAGAGTCTGTGACAAAATTTCTTGGTATAGAATATTAAAATTTGGTATAAAATTTTCTATGGAAAGTAAAAATTTTGACAACATTGTTCGTTGGAAATAATAAATTTGGAAAAATTTTGTATCAGAGAAATACGACAATATTTGAACAATTTTTCTGACAGAATAGAATGGTAAAAATTTTAATTGAGAAAAATTTGGAAAATTTTTCTATAGAAATAAAATTTTGACAAATGTGCTATAGGATCATAAAATTTGAAAACATTTTGCATAGGTGAAGAAATAAAATTTGCTTTGACAAAATTTTCTAATAGAAAGTTAATGGTGACACAATTTTCTATAGAAGATACAAATTTAATGGGAATGGGGGGATGAGGCGTTCCTTCTTAGTCAGATTGGCTATAAGAAATAAATTTTTTGACGAAGAAATAAAATTTTGACAAATTTTTCTATTACGAATAAAATTATTGACAAAATTTTTTGTTATAGGAAATGATAATCTTAGAGATACAAATGTTGTTATAAGAAATAAAGGTTTTGACAAAGTGTTTTTTATAAAAATAAAAAAGTTTGAGGAAAGATTTCTATGAGAAATAGCAATTTTGCACAAATTTTTGTTATAGAAATAGACAATTTCTTGACCAAATTATCTAATAGAAATAAGATTTGATACGAAAATTTTGTTTCTAAATAGGAAAGCTTCGTTTTGAGAAAATTTTTATATAGAAATTAAAATTGTTGACAAAAATCTTTATTATAAAATTAAATTTTGAGAAAGATTTCTATAAGATAATACTAATTGTTGACAAGGACTTTAATTTTAATAAAATAAAATTATTGAACAAGGATATTTCTTGTAGAAATAAAATTGTGTGACGAAAATTTTCTATAGAATAAAATTCTGGATTCAAATTTTATAGTGAAATAAAAATTTTGACAAAATTTTTCGTTTGGAAAATTAAGATTTGGAAAGGATTTTTTAATAGAAGATAAAGATATTTGATAAGACAGTGCGTCCAGCGCAAAAAACATAGGTAATCACATCGTTCTTACGAGATTGACATTACCGAGGAGTAGACGCTGTCATGTACAGACGTTGCATATAATCCTGCGGCGGAAGTTATAGATGAACCTGAGACTGTAATGACAAAATAAATTAGCTACTGGAAGGTCGTCGGTGAGATTTTTCGAATTGTTATTATCGGGAAGATTTTTAGCAGCTGTAGTAGTTTATGATAATTCTTGCACATGATGAGCAGTTACATAGAAAACAAAAAAGAATATGGATACAGTGTAGACGGTAAATTGTGAAGGAGTAGATTTTTATGCTTAAATAATTTGTTTATACACACGGAAGATTTGATCATAATTAAGATGTGATTATATGAAGTGTCGATCATGATGTATAAGTTGTTTAGTAAAATGAATTGTGTTCATTGGATACCTTTATGGTGAAAATTTAACGAGCTACTCAAAATGCGCATAAACGTAAAATTTTCAAATGGGCCATTGAACGTTGATTAAAACAAGTAAGAGAGACTTAAAATCCAGTATTTAGTAGATTTCATGTAACCTTGAGTGATGAATTGCTGTGTTGGATAATAGTTTCTTAACGTAATTCCACAGAATGGGCCAACATCCGCTTAACCAACGGTAACATTTGTGATTTCTAGTTTTAGGAGTGTTGAATATTTGAGTGTTAATCTTAATTTAGATTATTATTATTTAGAATTCTTTTGTATCTTATTGTATACAATACCCTGCGTCTATTCAGTAGTCGTCTGTCCCTATTTAAGGCACATCGTCGCCATATTTTGATCCAGTTGTGAAGTGCGGCGAATAAGAAAGTACAATAATATTTCGAGATTGGTTGACTGGAAGACAATAAGTGGCTCATGTTTATGCAAGCTTTGTGTATCTACGAATTATCATCTAACAATATTAGGTGATTATATGCTTTAGAATCATCTACTTATTTTATGGCCGAGAAAGTCAATTGCCTGGGGAGAAGTACTTTCCTTCCGTAGGACATTTGCGTATTAAAATGTGAAATGGAGCCGAAGCGATGCAGATTAATAAGTGGTTATTACTGTTTATAATATAGGCTTATACAAGGATTACCGGGTAATGGAGAGGTTTTGCTGGGATTTTCTATGGAATACACAATTTTGAAAAATTTTGCTATTAGGAACAAAATCTTGACACAAGGGGCAGGGATATTTTCTTATTAGAAATAAAAATTTGACACAAACTGCCTACTAGATAATTAAACTTTGTTTGACCGATAAATCAAAATTTCTGGCAAAATTATTCTATAGAAATAAACTTGGATCGATAATTTCTATGGAAATAAATTTTGATCGAAATTTTCTTTGGAAAGTAAAGTTTTGGAAATAATTCTTCATATAAAATAAAATTTTGACTAATACATCTTTTTTATAGAAATTATCATGTTTGACTAAATTTTTTCATAGACAATATACAATTGTGACAAATTGTCTTATAGAAATAAAAAATTGACAGAAATGTTTTTCATAAAATTCAATATTTTGAGAAGAATTTTCTATACGGAGAAAAGAATTTTGAAGCCAATTTTTATAGAAAAAAAAGTTGCTGACAATTTTTTATTAAAATAAAATTTTGACAAAGATTTCTATAGAATACAATTTGAAAACATTGTATTTTTATAAATAATTATTTTGACAAAATTGTTCTATGAAATAAATTTTTTTTACAAAATTTTCGATATAGAAAAAAATTTTTCACAAATTTTCTGTAGATATTATCAATATTAAACAAAATTTTCTATAGAAATAGGAAATCTTTTGACACCATTTTCTCACAGGAAAATATAAATTTGACGATACCTCGGATCAATTTATTCTGACAGAATAAAATTTTAACACGACTTTTTTTAGCAATAAAATTTTGTACAAAATTGTTGTCTATAAAATTCAATTTTGAGAAAATTTTCTACAGAAATAAAATTTTGAACATCAATTTGTCTATAGAAATAAATTTTGTGGCAAAATTTTCTATTAGAATAAAATTTTTGGATAAATTTTTATTAGAGAACAACAGATTTTGGACAAATATCTTTTCGTTTGGAAATATAAAATTTTTGGAAAAATTTCTGTAGAAACAAAATTTTGACACAATTTTCTATAGAAATAAAATTTTTGACAATTTCTATAGAATAAAATGTTAAACAAAAATTTTCTATAGAAAACAAAATTTTGACAAAATTTTCTATGGAAATAAAATTTTTGGAAAAATTTTCTATAGAAAAAATTTTGACACAATTTTCTATAAGAAAGAAAAATTTTGGCAAAATTTCTATACGAAATAAAATTTTGGAAAAATTTTTCTATAGAAACAAATTTTTGACAAAATTTTTGTTGAAATTAAATTTTGGAAAATTTTTCTATAGAAATAAAATTTGACAAATTTTCTATAGAAATAAATTTTGGAACATAAATTTTCTATAGAAATAAAATGTTGACAAAATTTCTATAAGAATAAAACTTTGACAAAATTTCTATAGAAATAAAATTTTGACAAAATTTTTATAGAAATGAACATTTTGACCAAAATTGTCTATAGAAATAAACATTTTGTACCAAATTGTCTATTAGAAAATAATTTTCCAACAAATTTTGTTTCTATAGAAATTCAATTTTGAGAAAATTTTCTAGAAAATAAAATTTTGAAAAAAATTTTTAATAGAAATAAAGGTTGACAATTTTTTATTAAAAATAAAAATTTTGAGAAAAGATTTTCTATAGAAGATAAAATTTTAGACATGAAATTTTCTATAGAATATAAATTTTGTTTGACAAAATTTCTATATAGAAATAAAATTTTTTACAAATTTTCTATAGAATTATAATATATTAACCTAAATTTTTCTATAGGAAATAAAATTTTGACCAACATTTTCTACAGAATAAAATTTGACACATATTTTCCACAGAAATTATAAATTTTGACACAATTTGCTATGAAATATAAATTTTGAACAAAATTTTTGTTTCTATAGAATTCAATTTGAGAAAAATGTTCGGAGAAATATAATTAAGTATATAGATAATATAAAAAATTATTCAATATAGAAAAGAATTTAAACAATTTTCCTAAGATAAAATTTGTGAAGATTTCTATAGAAATTTAAGTTTGGCGAAATTTTCTATTAGAAATAAAATTTTGATAATTTTTCTATAGAAATAAAAATCTTGCGTAAAAATAAGAATGTTGACAAGTTGGAAGCGGGCGTACGACGGAAGACTTATTTCGTAGCAGCCTTATAATACAATCTTCTACAGTCCGAAATATACAAATAGTTACATATTCTTATATCTTTTTGCCGCGCTTTTGGCCTTAACTATATGATGTAAACTTAATCTACAACAGTAAAAAGAAAAACTATTTTTGTGTTCCATTCGCCTGTTTGTGTTACCTGGCACTGCCTTCGCTGTATTTATTCACATGAACTCAAAATTCACTGTCAGCTAACACTAATACATTCTGTTAATAAAATTCACAAATCTATTGTCTTAATGGCATCAGCCGTGTTATATTTTTACAGGACATACAGTTTTCTCGTGTTTTATCGATTGTTACATAGAAACCAAAAAATATATTGTTATATATTTTTTTGTAGCGGGTATATTTATTATATTGTTGTATTGCATTCTTATTTAGGTCTTGTTGCCCAAAAAACGTGACTTTTTGATCTTGCGCGCCGATTTTTTTGTTTTTGTTTGGATGCTGAATTTCTGATTGAAAAAGTAGATTTTGAATACAAAAAAAATATACAAAAATGAATTTCCAAATGAATGGAAAACAAAAAATTCATCTAAGTTGCTTAGTATTGTTCGAAGAAATTCATTTGAATTTCGGATATAATTCTGAGTTATTTCGAATTATTACCGAGATATCATAGTTGCTCTCATTAAAATATTTACTTTTATGAGTTGTAGCTGAATTAATAAGGTTGTTAATTGCGAAGAAACATAATGAAAAATATTTAAACATTTTTGAAAAGAAAGTGAATTTCGGAATTTCAAGCAATTTTCAAAAAGTAAACGAAACATATTTTTTTTGAGTTAATTAAAAATAGTGTATACAATAAAATGATTGTTTGTTTAATAATGTTCATCATAATTTTGAGGCACAAGCATAGATTTTACATGCATGTATACTTGTTATAAATTTAATATAGAATTTTTAAGGATCGAATGATTAATACATTGTTTGGGTCATCGTAACTGACGCGTTTTTGTTTGCAGTTTAGAACAACCATTTTCCCTAGCAAGATCGGGTAGAAGTTCTTTATAATTTTAGAAGTCTACATATAAAATCGAAAAAATAATCAAAGTGAGGCTGAATTTTAGTGAATGTTTTAAATTAAATGTTGTTTTTATGTTTTTTTTTTTTCTTTGACAATTTACTGAAAATTGACGATCTAGTTTATACACTGAAAGACAAAAAAATAAAATATTATTTTAAACACAAAAATTACTTGCTCTTAAAATACACAAAAATACATTTTTCCACCATAGGCTGGGGGTATACAAATTTTTTCATTCCGTTTGTAATACGTCGAAATATTTGGTCCATAGGTCACCCAATTTACACAATATTAAGGACAAATTTTAATTAAAAGAAATTTTATAATTTTTGATTTAAAAATTTCCTTTTTTAAATTTAGGACACGAATCTTTGAAATTCGCGGCAAAATTTCCTTAAAGTAAAGAAACAATTTTTCCATTTAAAGAATCATTAAAATAACTGAGATATTGAATCTTTGGATTGAGAGAAAGAACCACATTTTTGGCTCGGAATCAATTTGGTATTGATCTTAAAGGCGAAGGTCAAAATCTTTGGATCCAAGTAGCCCTTTTTCTGAGTGAATATAAAGCATTCTCAGATATTAGTTTTTGGGAGAAAATTTTTTCCGATATCGAGCCTGAAATTTGACCGATGAAGAACTGAAGTGACTTATTAGGTATTTAACCTCGGGAAGAATTATTAATTTTGTTCAATAAAATGTCTTATGTTCAAGTAAACAATTCGGAGTTAGAAATTTCAAAAATTTATTTAGCGTCATACGAAGTTTAAGGTAAAATTGTTGGTAAAATATATATGTTTTTTTTTTGTTTTGGAAATTCTGGCCATTTTTTTTCTCACCAATTATGACAAACAAAAACTAAAGATTAGAATAAAATGAGATTAATCCATTTATTTGTTTGTTATATTTACAATTAATTACAATTAAACTTATAAGCTTTGATTGCCAACATTTTAAACTTGAAAACATAGAATTAATAAAAAAAAATCGTAAATAATAACAAGTATATACGGCCGTAAGTTCGGCCAGGCCGAATCTTATGTACCCTCCACCATGGATTGCGTAGAAACTTCTACGAAAGACTGTCATCCACAAATTTCAACTCACATGGTTGTTAAATATCATATATTACCACCACGTACTAAATTTCAACCAGATCGGATGAATTTTGCTTCTCCAAAAGGCACCGGAGGTCAAATCTGGGGATCGGTTTATATGGGAGCTATATATTATTATGGACTGATAGGAATCAATTCCTGCATGGTTGTTGGATACCCTATACTAACATCACGTACCAAATTTCAACCGAATGGGAAGAATTTTGCTCTTCAAGGTTTCTCCGGAGGTCAATCTGGGATCGGTTTATTGGGGCTTATTATAAATTATGGACCGATATCGACCAATTTTTGCATGGGTGTTTTGAGGATATTATTAACATCACTTACCAAATTTCAACTGAATCAGATGAATTTTGGTCTTCCAAGAGGCTCGGAGGTCAAATCTGGTGATTGGTTTATATGTGCGGCATTAGCGTAGCTAGACAATTTTCCTAGGGGGGGCTATAGCCCCCCTAGCTAAAAATTTATATTTCATTTATTTATATTTCAATTAATGTTTTATTTCAAAAAAATTAACAAAAAAATAGACATCAAAATAACTCGAAAATTAATTTATAATAAAGCAACTAAAAGTAGTTCCACACATTTCCCAGCAAAAAAATTTGGAAGTTCTTCCAAAGGCACAACTTTAAAAGCACTTCCAGAAGATGTACTCCCAATGATGTTCTTTATTTTAACTACTCAGCAAGTTCTTTAAATTCAATTTTTTATAACTAACTTTTTTGTTTCAAATACCTTAAAAACGAAGTAAGAATTCATAAAAAGGTACAAATAATTTAAATTTTGTCGAAAAAAATCTAAATCCAATCTGAAAAATTGTGGAATTTTTTTGAAAATATTTGAGGTCAAACGTTACCGACAAGTCATTAGAATCATTTAAAAATTATAAAATTATTTATTTTGACAAAATTTAACAGAATTTTTTAATTAACATTCAAAACCGTTGAATTCGCGCACCACACCTAAAGAAGTGATGCAAATTCAGTGCAACGGCTGTTTGAAATGGAGGACTTCCGTCCTATGACAAGCCATGCTATGTACTTAATTCATCGCTTTCGCCAATTTTGCACCACTTCCGGAACCAAAAAGATCATTTTCATTACTTTTTTGGGCGAGCTTTTTTGGCTGGGCTTGTTTATTTTTTATAAAAACTGGAAAATCGCAAAAAGGTTTTCCAAATTCTGGGGGGGGCTAAAATTTTTTCTGGGGTCTAAGCCCACTCCCCAGAGGCCTTCCTACGCTTATGATGGTGGCTATATATAATTATGCCGATAATGAACCAATTTTTGCATGGTTGTTAGAGACCATATACTAACACCATGTACCAAATTTCAGCCGGATCGGATGAAATTTGCTTCTCTTAGAGGCTCCGCAAGCCAAATCTGGGGATCGGTTTATATGGGGGCTATATGTAATTATGGACCGATATGGACCAATTTTTGCATGGTTGTTAGAGACCATATAATAACACCATGTACAAAATTTCAGCCGGATCGGATGAAATTTGCTTCTCGTAGAGCAATCGCAAGCCAAATACAACTACTTGTGCCAAGTTTCAAGTCGATAGCTTGTTTCGTTCGGAAGTTAGCGTGATTTCAACAGACGGACGGACGGACGACATGCTCAGATCGACTCAGAATTTCACCACGACCCACAATATATATATACTTTATGGGGTCTTAGAGCAATATTTCGATGTGTTACAAACGGAATGACAAAGTTAATATACCCCCCATCCTATGGTGAAGGGTATAAAAAAAAAACAATTCTTTTGATGGAGTTAAGTTTCTTTTTCGGTGTACGTGTATATATGTATACTCATATAGTGAATACCGTTTTGCTTAAAACAAACTCTCCCAATTTCGAATAACTTGGAGTGGAGATTGATGAAAGCATTTCTCCTCTTGTACATTCTCTCTTCTTCTTCTCTCTCTCTCCTAATAACATTGTTGATGTTGGACTCTCTTGTTTTTCCGAAAATACTTTAGATGAATCGATGAAAAATGGAAGAAAACATTTGTCCTATTGCCAAGAACTAAATGAAAATTATTTGAATGAACACTTCTAATGAAAATCAGATGTTAAAATACATTAGGTTGTAATGAAAATATGTGGAATTTTTGTAAATGTTAATAATGAGTACATAGTATATTGAAAAAAAAAAAATAGGGAAAATAACCATAGCTGTATAGGGAGTAAGCTGCAAAAATATTCAGTGTCCGTGAACAAACAACATTTGTCTCAAACGAAATGTTAGACCAACGAATATCATTGGTAATTTTTTTCGCGGTAAATAATAGAAAAGGGTGGCTAAAATGTCAATTTCCCAATTAAATGAAAATTTCCCAACAATGTTCGCGATAAAATAGGTTTGTTTGGAAGAATAGTATATTATCATAATTGTTTAGAAGAAGGCAGAAATGTCGGAAATAACATAAAATTTTAGAGTCAGTTTAGATTCATTCGCCTTGCCTTTGGCACGTATGTGGTCTTCAAACGGTCGACAAACGCCATTACATGCTTCACGAAAGTGGATCTGCGTAATTTTGGCCCATTCTGGCGAATCGCCATCTTGAGATGTATTTTGTTTTAGGTGTCAATCTTAGTATCCAAATTGCCCTAGGCTCAAAAGTCCAATGGATAGAGGACCGAAGATTTCGGTGGCCATTGTACGATAAAAATGAAGTTGGTTGACGCGTGCTGAGTGCGATGGTGCGGAGTCCTGTGGGAATTTCCATGGTCTGCAGTAGAATGGTTATCAAGGGCTCTAATACTGTCTTTTTGGATATATCCCGATAATATTCGGTGCGTATTGCGATCATCGGGTCTAAACTAAAATTTGGACCGATACACACCATATTCGGCACACCTATTTATGGACCTAAATCAAAAATCAAAATGTTTACAAAATTTTCTATAGAAATAAAATGTTGACAACAGAAGAGTTTTTAATTTACTTAGAATTATTACTAGAGCAT
>PGFW01032589.1:0-15968 GCA_003123925.1 Haematobia irritans | reverse complement strand
CTCATATAGGTTAGGGTTAGCGCAGCCCGATGTATCAGGTCACTTAGACTATTCAGGTCCATTGTGGTACCCATTGGTGAACTTCTCTCTTATCACTGAGTGCTGCCCGATTCCATGTTAAGCTCAATGACAAGGGACCTCCTTTTTATAGCCGAGTCCGAACGGCGTTCCACATTGCAGTTAAAGCACTTAGAGAAGCTTTGAAAGCCTCAGAAATGTCACCAGCATTACTGAGGTGGGATAATTCACCGCTGAAAAACTTTTTGGTGTTCGGTCGAAGCAGGAATCGAACCCACGACCTTGTGTATGCAAGGCGGGCATGCTAACCATTGCACCAAGGTGGCTCCCTTGAAGTCATATAAGGCAAGGTGGAATTGTGAAATGGTTGGAAAGGAAATTGCATGGGTGACTAAAACATGAAAATGGCAAGGGAACTCCTGAGAAGGTTTGTGAGTGTCAAGATAGTGCCCTTCTGTTGAGTATCGAAAGGGAGCGAATATGATATATATAGGCGTGTTGCAGCACTTTATATGACACTGTCATGTATTCCTTAGATGTGTAGAATTTTTACTTCAAATAAAGTCTTTTGCAATTCAAATATGAAGTCCTAGAAATATGCGAAGTATGCTCTAAAAAGAACGTGTTAAAGCTCACCACTAGCAAAGTGACGATATAGATGTATATCAGCCGACTTGAGACAATAAATCATGGATCGATTCTCTATTAAACCTAACCTAATTTTATCGAATGGCGGCACCGTTGCGAAATGAACAAAATGCAGCACTATCATAACGACGTTTAGTTTTTTTTTAACGATTTTTTAAATGCCACACAGGAAAAATTTAATATCTTTTTTAGGAAACGTAGTTTTAGACCATGTGAAGCTTTCTTTTGTCGTTAGGGTTGTTCCTTCAGGCTAAAGAAAAATTCTTATGGACAAACATAACGAGTACACAAACATTTTTATACCCTCCACCATAGGATGGGGGGTATGTTAAATTTGTCATTCCATTTGTAAGACATCGAAAAATAGCTCTAAGACCCCATAAAGTATATATTCTGGGTCGTGGTGAAATACCGAGTCAATCTAAGAATGTCTGTCCGTCCGACCGTCTGTTGAAATCACGCTAACTTCCGAACGAAACAAGCTATCCACTTGAAACTTGGCACAAGTAGTTTGTTATTGATGTAGGTCGGATGGTATTGCAAACGGTCATATCGGTCCAGCTTTGTACGTATAGGCCCCCACATAGACGGACGCTTCACATTTGGCTTGGGGCGGAGAGAAGCATATTTCAATTTCATCCCGTATCGCGGCTTGAAACTTTGGTAAGTTGGCATTAGTATATAGTCTCTAACAACCTGCGAAAATTGTCGCATACAAGGCCTTAATTACCCCCGCAAAAAAATGTGGAGTTCTTCCAAGGCACTCAACTTTAAAAGCACTTCCAGAAGATGCACTGCCATGATTTCTTTATTTTAACTAGCCGGTAGGAAGCTCTTTTAATTTAAATTTTTATAAACTTGATTTTTCATACTTTACGCCCATTTGTTTCATGAAAGCTCCGTTTAGTGCTCTCGTTAACTAACGAACTTTTAAACCGTATGTATGGGCAATCGGCGTGGCATCATTGCGTATATTTTCCATAGTGCCAGTTAGAACTTACTGCCGAACGATTTTTCAGTTAAAGTTAAGCCGGGAGACGAAGATATTTGGAATTTAAATTTCTGTGCGGGCATGCTAACCATTGCACCAAGGTGGCTCCCTTGAAGTCATATAAGGCAAGGTGGAATTGTGAAATGGTTGGAAAGGAAATTGCATGGGTGACTAAAACATGAAAATGGCAAGGGAACTCCTGAGAAGGTTTGTGAGTGTCAAGATAGTGCCCCTTCTGTTGAGTATCGAAAGGGAGCGAATATGATATATATAGGGCGTGTTGCAGCACTTTATATGACACTGTCATGTATTCCTTAGATGTGTAGAATTTTTACTTCAAATAAAGTCTTTTGCAATTCAATCCTAGAAATATGCGAAGTCATTTCTCTTAAAAAGAAGTTAAAGCTCACCACTAGCAAAGGTGACAATGATTATAGATTGATATCAGCCGACTTGAGACAATTGGATCGATTCTCTATTAAACCTAACCTAATTTTATCGAAATGGCGGCACCGTTGCAAATGAACAAATGCAGCACTCATCATAACGACAGTTTTTTTTTTACGATTTTTTAAATGCCTACACGGAAAAATTTAATATCTTTTTTAGGAAACGTAGTTTTAGACCAGTGAAGCTTTCTTTTGTCGTTAGGGTTGTTCCTTCAGGCTAAAGAAAAATTCTTATGGACAAACATAACGACGTACACAAACATTTTTTATACCCTCCACCATAGGATGGGGGGAACTGGGGGTATATTAAACTGTTTGTCATTCCGTTAATACACATCGAAATATTGCTCTAAAGACCCCATAAATTATATTATTTTGGGTGGTGGTGAAATTCTGAAGTCGATCTGAGATGTCCGTCCGTCCGTCTGTTGAGAATCGACGCTAACTTCGCGAACCGATAAGCAAGCTATCGACTTCAAACTTGGGCACAATTAGTTGTTTATTGATGTAGGATCGGATGGTAAAATTGCAAATGGACCGTAATCGTCCACTTTAACGTATAGCCGCACAATGTTAAACGAACCCCCAAATGTTGGCTTGCGATTGCTGGCTAAATAAAGCAAGATTTCATACCGATCCGGCTGAAACTTTTAGAAACCAGTGGTGTTAGGTATATGGTTCTCTAACAAGCATGCAAAAAGTGGTTCTCACCATCGGTCCATAATTATAGCCGCCGATAATAAACCGGTCGCCTCCAGATTTTGCTTGCGGAGCCATCAAAGAAAAGCAAATTTATGCCTATCGCTGCTGAAATTTGGTACATGGTGTTGGCAATATGGTCCCTCTTAACACCCATGCAAAAATGGTACACATCGGCCCATATATATATATAGCCCCCAATATAAACCGATTCGCCAGATTTTCTTGGCGGAGCCTCAAAAGAGAAACAAATTTGGATCCGATCGCGGCCTGAAATTGGTAACAAGGTGTTCGTATATGGTCTCTAACAACTATGGAAAAAATTGGTCCATATCGGTCCATAATTATATACAGCTCCCATATAAACCGTTCTCCAGATTTTGACCTCAGCGGAGGCCCTCTTGGAGGATTCCATCGCAGATCCCGATTAAAATTTAGGAACGTGGTGTTTAGTATATGGCCCAAACAACCAAATACCAAAAATTGGTCTATATCGGTCTATAGTTAATATATAGCCGATCGCCAAAAGTCACACAAAAATTGGTCCATATCGGTTTAATAATCATGGTTGCCACTCGAGCCAAAAAATATTCTACAATATTTGTTAGTTTATAGTAAATTTTGTCAAAATTTTATTTCTATAGAAAATTTTGTCAAAATTTTATTCCTAATAAAAAATTTTGTTAAAATTTTATTTCTATAGAAAATTTTTCGTCAACTGAATTATATACTGTATTTAAATCGGTCTTTTATACCTCCACCATACACTGAAAAAAAGTGAACCCACCAGGGGAAGAAAAACTTTTTCCGGTTAATTTTAGAAAATTTTGAATAATTGGTAGAAAATTTAACTAAACAGTATTAGCAAACGTTGGCATTCACGCCGACAGATGTCAAATAAAAAGTAAGTAAAATAATTTTCGGACAAAATTCAAGGAAAATTTATTAGAATTAACTCAGTTTTTTCACTTAGTTAAAGAAAATTTTGTAAGCTTGAAGGGAAAGACTTGGAGTTCAAAATGGCCAAGAATGTCGTTTAGTGATATACGAAAGTTATGATGGACTGCAAATTTTGGTAAAATTTACAGAATTTAAAGAAATTCTGACTATTTTGTGGAAGACACCGAATTTAGTTAAATCTTTATCTTCAGTGAGTATATTTTTTCTCGAGTTTAGTAAATTTAACTAACGTAAGCACAAAAAAATTATAGAGTAAAGAAAACCTTCTCTCAAAGCATAATAATTCCGTGAAGCTAAAATAAAGTTAAATTGGCTTTAGTGAAATATAGAGTTTCACTTTTTTTGAGTGTATGGATTGGGGGTACATTAACTTTGTCATTTCCGTTGTAACACATCGAAATATTGATCTAATGACCCATAGTATATTATATTCTGGGTCGTGGTAGAAATTCTGAAGTCGATCTGAGCATGTCCGTCCGTCATCCCTCCGTCCGCTGTTTGAATTAACGCTAACTTCCGAACGAACAGAGCTATGGACTATGAACTTGGTAACAAGTAGTTGTTATTGAAATGTAGGTCGGGATAGTATTGCAAATGGGCGCATATCGGTCCACTTTTACGTATAGCCCGCGCAATAACGGACCCCCAAATTTGGCATTGCAAATTGCTCTGAAGTAAAGCAAATTTCATACACGATCCGGCTGAAATTTTAGTTACAACGGTGTTAGTATATGGTCTCTACAGCATGGCCAAAAAGTGGTCCACATCGGTCATAATTATAGCCACATATAAACCGTCCCGCAGATTTGGCTTGCGGAGCCTCAAAAAAAGCAAATTTCATCCTATCCCTGTGAAATTTGTGGTACAATGGTGTTGTATATGGTCTCTAACAAACCATGCAAAAATTGGTCCAGCATTCGGCCCCATATATTATATTATTAGCCCCATATAAACCGATTCCCGAGATTGGCTTGCGGAGTATCAAGAGAAACAAATTTGATCCGATCCGGCTGAAATTTGGTACATGGTGTTCGTATATGGTCTCTAACAACGTTGCCAAAGAATTGGTGCTCATATCGGTCCATAATTATATATAGCCGCCCTGATATAACAGATCCGCCAAGATTTTGACCTCTTCGGAAGGCCTCTTGGCAGGAGGCAAAATTCATGTCCAGATCTTCGATTGAAAATTTGGTAACGTAGTGTATGTTAATATGGTCCTCTAACAAGCGTGCAAGAATGGTCATATCGTCCATAATTATATATAGCCCCATATTAAAACCGATGCTCAATTAATTTGATCTGACCCCTCCGGAAGGCTCTTGAGGTAGCAAAAATTTCATCTCGATTTCGTTGAAATATTGTTGTTACGAGCTGTTAAGTATATGGTTCTCTAACTATACCGTGCAATGATATTGGTCGATATCGGTCCATTTAAAATTAAGTATATAGGCCGTCCCTCATAATAAACTGATCCCGCAGATTTGTCCTCCGGAGCCGTCTTGGATTAGCCAAAATTCATACTCGGATCCGGTTGAAATTTGGAAGCGTTGGATGTTAGATATGTGGTCTCTAAACAAACACGCAAAGTATTGATGCCATATCGATCCATAATTATATGAGCCCATAAATAAACCGATCCCCAAGAATTTGTTCTTTCCGGAAGCCTCTTGGAGGAGCAAAATTCCATCCGATCCGGTTTGAAATTGGGTAACGTGGGTGTTATATGCGTCTGCTAACACCACGACTCGCAAAAATTGGTAAATATCGTCCCCATAATTAATATATAAGCCCATATAAACCGTTCGCCTCAGATTTGATTATCCGGAGTCTTCCTTGGACGGAGAAAAATTCATCCGATCCGGTTGAAATTTTGCAACGTTGTGTAAGTATATGTCGGCTTATAACCAATGCCAAAATTGGTTCAGTATGCGGTCTGTAGTTTTATATAGCCGATTCCCCAATACTACAAATAATTGGTCCATATGCGGTTCATAATCATGGTTGGCCAACTCGAAGCGCAAAAATAATAATACCAAAATTTATTTCGATAGAAAGTTTTGTTAAAATTTTATTTTTATTTGAAAAATTTTTGGCAAAAAATTTTATTTCTATACAAAATTTTTAAATCTATAGAAATAGAATGTCAAAATTTTAATTCATAGAGAATAGCAAAATTTTAATTCTATAGAGAAATGTCCGTCAAAAGTTTTTAATTCTGTTTGACAATTTTGTCAAAATTTTATTTCTATAAGAAAATTTTGTCAAATGTTATTTCTATAGATTAAATTTGTCAAAAATTTTATTTTTGTCAAAATTTTATTTCTATAGAAACTTTTGTCAAAATTTTATTTCTATAAGAAAACTTTTGTTCAAAAATTTTATTTTCTATAGAAAATTTTGTCAAAGCTTAATTAGTAATATAACGGTATTTTATCGCCTTTTTTAGTTCAATATATACGTATGGACTGATGTGGGTTATATATTACGGTGTTAGGAAGTTTATAAGATAGCTTCCATCGGCAAGTGTTACCGTAACCCAAGTAATTCGATTGTTGGATGACAGTCTTCAGTAGAAGTTTCTATCGGCAATCCATGGTGGAAGGGTACACACAAAAAAATTTTTTTCTCTGATTTTTCAATCACGCAAATTAAATTGATCAATAAATTTTTTAATTGAAATTGCTTTTAATCAAATCACAGTTTTAAATTGGGCATAGAAAAAATTCTTTAGATTAAAAAATTAATTGATTTTTTTCCAGCAAAATTCCAATTAATCTTCCTAATAGTTGATTCAATTAAAAAATTTAATGATGTTGGATTGCAAAACGCAATTATCTTAATTAGGTAATATTTTTAAAAAAGGTAACTAATTTTTAATTACTTAGTTTATGATTTGCTTAAGAAGTTTTTATTTGATTAACAATGATTGTTTGAAATACATTTTAATTAAAAAAGTAAAAAAAAAAATCAGCACTGTTTTTACTGAATTAGTTCTTCCGAATTTGATTAAAAAGTTATTTGTCTGCTAATTAATTTTTTAAATTAAAGCATTTTAAAAATTTCAATTCATTGACATTAATTGTTTCTATCTATGATAAAAGGCTAAATTGTATCAATTAATTTATTTATTGAAAATAATTTTCAACTTCAATTAACTTTTTATTGTAATAATTTTTTTCTGTGTACATAAGCTCGGTCTGGCGAACTGACAGGCCGTATATACTTGTTTGTTTTTAAGTGGTAAATATGAACCTCAGAAGAATAGTATTGGCCAACATTTTCAAAATTAAAATTTTATTTGAAAAATTATTTGATTCGATTATTTTGTTAAATAAAAACTAAACTCAATCACATAAATAACTGAAGCAATTAATTCCATTGATTGGTTAAATAAATATTTTTAGTAATGCCAAGTGATATTATTGATTGAAACAATTAAAATAATTGCATAAAATAAGTTTCATAATTGAAGCCAAAAATATTTTTTCTATGGAGACCCCATTTTAGTTTTATTATTTTTTTACGCAATTTAAAATAAGTTATAGTACAAAATTTATTTGGTAATAGATTATTGCTAGATATTATACACTCCAACCTTTGTGAGGGCATTCAGCCAGACTATATTACCTCCAATATATTTGTGCAACAAATACCATAAAACGATTACAAACAAAATAAAATGCTTTGATTCATGATTTTGGATTCCATCAAACTACCCTTAAAATATGAAAGCGTAAACAAACCCCCTTTATATGCTGAAAAAAACACATGTTGTGGTATATTCAAATTTTTGTTGTTTTTTGTTTTTCGCTTTTTTTTTGCATAACAAAAAACAATGCAGGGAGAACCGGTAAATAAATTAGCAAAAAATGTATTGTGAAATAACATCACATGTTTGGAAACATGCTTTGAAAAATACACTCTCCAATATAACTTCTCTTTCTCGTCTCTAACTCTCAGAGTACAAATTTCTTTACAATCCAGGGAAATTCCGGCGCATTGAATTTGGCTTTAAATACCACAATCAAAGCGCAGGTCCATTTCCTAGTTAATAGAGGACACCCGGCCAGTAGTAAGCTAGGTGCATGGCAATGATGAGCTCAGTTAGATTTTCGATGAAGGTGATGTAAAAAACGTGAAAAAAGAAAAGAAACGCGGAAATCATAATAATTTTAGAGAATAATTTGAAAACACAAAAAAAAAAAACAGTTTCCTTAGGGGACAGGGTGAAAAAAATGTTTTGACGAGAAAATCATTGGCATATCAAATTTTGAAGGCCAAAGAAAAGCCATTAAACAAAATAATTAAAAAGGTTTTTTTGAAACAAAAGAACTTAAATAAAAACAAAATAAATTGCGAAAATATTTCTTAATAAAATAAAAAAAGCCTGAAATATTGAAAATAACTAGCAAATTATATAATTACTTTATTAAATATAAGCCAATAAAAAAAATAAAATAATGTGATTACAAAAAATTACAAAATAAATTTAAAACTTTTATGAATAGTGTATAAATCTCCAGTTTGAACTAAAATTTCTATACACAAAAATTATCAAACGGCAAAATCATAGAGAAAATTTTTCCCAGCAACCATATAAATTGAAGTGAAAAATTTCGGTCCTGCTTCATTTCCGTTCATTTTTTTTTGGAGAAATATACATATATAACACATGCTGGAGAAAAGTAAGGAAAGGCCATCGTCAGCAGATTCCATGCTATTGCGATGGCAAAAGTTTTCCCCCTACAAAAATTATTTTTATGAACGTTTTTTTTGTGGCCGTTGTTGTTGTTTTTGGTTCTCTTTTTTCTTAAATCTTCTATAGCCAACATTTGTCTACTGAAAACGTCCTCTAAAAGACTGCTCTCCCCATGTTTGCGAGTGAGTGTGTGTGACATGCGATAAGAAATCCAGAGCAAGCAAGCGAAGAGAAAGAAAAGTGAGTGACTGAGTGAGTGATAGAGAAGTACGTGTGTAGGCCATGTGGTTAAAGAGTTCCCTCTAAATGGGGTATAGCAAATAAAAAAAAAAATCGCTAAGAGGAAGCCATAACTCCAAGGGAGCATAAGTATGGTTATATTATGATTGTGTGTTGTAAGAGTTCGCAGGATAATAAAGTAAATATGTATGAAGATAAGTGAGCGATGCCAAAACTTGGAGTTTTTGTTTGTTTGTTTTTTTTTTAGGGCAACTATGGACAAGTGCTTTGGCATTATAGTAGTGAGGTAGTGGTGAATGTTATGCCCTCGTTGTGGTAAAAGAGTAATCTTTTTTGTCTAGAATCCGCAGCAATAACATTAAAGTCATAAGCATTACCAAGTGATAACAGGAAGTAAAAATATAATCAAAAAGAAAAACTAAAGAAAAACAAATCCAGCAGAACAGAATGAAGTCAAAGCAAGGAGTATGTGTGTGTGTAAGTTAAGTGCGGCTGGTTTTGATTGTAGTAGTAAACTTCTCCATTAGGAACATACGCCATGCAAAAGCCCGAACCATCACATCGTTGTATGAATTAACAAAACAATATCCGTTTAATACAGACAGTCACGTTAAGTAAAGCGAAGAAAGAAAGTGAAGTGAAAAGAGCATCAAATTTCAATAAAAAATTACAAACAACAACAAACAAAAAAGAAAAATAAAATAGAAAAGAAGTTTCTTGACAATTGTTCGCAATTTTGCAGTTTTTTTGGGGGCGATAAAATGTATGAAAAAAAAAAAACATGGAACAAATGAAAACGAAAAAAGAAGCATAAATTTCAAGGATAAATTCTGAGCATAAGTTTTTAATAAAAAAAAGAAGAAACTAGTATAGTACGGCGAAGTTTTGGTTAATGGTCGAATCTTAATATTTGGGTATATAAGATTTCGACCACAAACAAGTAAGAAGAGTCTAAAGTTCAGGGCGGGGCACCTAAAGTTATATTCTATCTATTACGTACTTTGTAACAATAAACTCTGAAAACCGTTAAATTGGCATACGAGCTATATTCTTTCTTCATTCGACCGATTTCAGTGAAAATTCGTAGATATAGCAATGTACTCACTGTTATGAAATATGATACTTGTGAGTCCATATAAGGGCATAAATACCTGGAAATGATTTCTATGATATTTCGAATACATAGCGGCAATATGCCGGCAACCCTGCATTGAGTCCGATTTAAAGAAAAACAAGTATTATATGGCTGTAAGTTAAGGCCAAGGCCGAATTTTATGTACCGCTCCAGCACCATGGAATTTGCGTAAGAAACTCATACTAGCAGACTGTCATCCACAAACCGATGGCAAGGTATCTTAAAACTTCTAACACCGGTATCTTCTTAACAATTTTCCATAGAAGTAAAATTTTGACCAGAAATTTTCTAAAGAAAAAAAAATTGACAAAATTTTTGTAGCAGAAATAAAATTTTGATCACAATTTTCGAATAGAATTAACATTTTGAACAAAAAATTGGTCGATAGAAATAAAAGTTTGAACAAAATTTAAATAAAAATTATTGACAAAAATTTACTATTATAGGAATAAAATATACTATAGAATAAAATATAGGAATATAGAAAAAAAACTGGTAGTTTATTTTTTTTGGTATATATTTTTTTGGGGTATATATTAAGACAAAAAAAAAGGCCGATTAAAATACCGTAAAATAAAATGTTTGAACAAAAATATCTATTAGAAATAAAATTTTTGATAACATTTATATAGACATAAAAATTATTGACAAAGAATTTTTCTATAGAAATAAATTTTTGACAAAAAAGGTTTTACAAATGATAGAATTTATTCGGAGCGGTTTCAAGTGTGGTTTTATTGTTGGGTTTAATGAACTGGCCTGAATCTTATTCTGATAATTGGGTTGATAGTTTTTCTGACAAGTAGAGGATGGCCTGAATGAGGAGTGTGGGTAATTCGAAACGGCGTCCATCCACCGCATCTTGCAGTCTATAACGGCTTTTGCCCAAATAAAATTTGACAAACCATTCTTTCCCTCTGTTGGTTAAGCTACACTTGTAGTTAAGTCAATGTCATGGTTTAAGCTGAAATCAAAAAACAACAGAAATAAAATTTTGACAAAATTTTCTATAGAAATAAAATTTTGAAGAATTTTCTATAGAAATAAAATGGTTGAGCAATAATTTTCTATAGAAATAAAATTTTGAAAAATTTTTCTATAGAAATAAAACTATTGACACAAATTTTCTATAGACATTACAATTTTGACAAATTTTCTGATAAAATAAAATTTTGACAGAATTTTTCTATAGAAAATAAATTTTGAACAAAAATTTTCTATAGAAATAAAATGTTGACAAAATTTTCTATAGAAATAAAATTTTGAAAATTTGTTATAAGAAAATAAAATTTGGACAAAATTTTATATAGACATAAAAGTTTTGTACAAAATTTTCTATAGATAATAAAAATTGTGACAAAAATTTTTAATAGGAATAAAAATTTTGACAAAATTTTTTATAGAAAATAAAATTTGACAAAATTTTTATAGAAATAAAAGATTTTGAAGGAATTTTCTATAAAAATAAAAGTTTGACAGCAAATTTTCTATAGAAAAGGAAATTTTTGAAAAATTTTCTATAGAAATAAAATTTTGACAAAAATTTTTATATAGACATAAAATTTTTGAGAAAATTCATAGAAATAATTTTGAAAAAATTTCTATAAAATAGAAATTTTGACGTTCGTATCAGATATCGTTACTGCGTGACAATTTCTATTAGAAATAAAATTTTGATCAAAATTTTTCCTATAGAAATAACAATGTTGAACAAAAAATTTTATATAGAAATAAAAATTTTGACAAATTTTTCTATAGAAATAAATATAGAAATAAAATTGTGACATACTTTCTATAGAAAATAAAATTTTGACAAAATTTTCTATAGAAATACAAATTTGAAAATTTTTCTATAGAAATAAACTTTTGAGCCAATTTTTGTGTGACTGGTGATCAGCTATAAATATAACTATAGATGCCGATATGGAAAGCAATTGGCTTGGTTGTAAGCGCCATATACTAGCGTAATGTACCTAATTTCAACCGAATCGAATGAATTTTGCTCCTCCAAAAGGGTTCCGGAGGTCAAATTTTGGGCAATCGATTTAATAATGGGCTATATATTAATTATGAAGCCAATATGGACCAATTTGGTGCATGGTTTTGTTGGAGACCATATACTAAACAAGCTCGTACTCAAAATTTCAACCGAATCGGATGAATTTTACATCCCTACCAAGAGGTTCCGGGAAGATCAAATTTTTGGGGCATCGATTTATATGGGGGCTATATATATTAAGAACCAAATGTGGACCAATTTTTTGCAGCGGTGTTAGAGAACCGAATATACTACAGCTCGTATCAAATTTCAACCGGATCGGGATGAATTTTGCCCTTTTCGCAAGAGGCTTGATTCAAAATCTGGGGATCGGTTTATATGGGGGCTATATATTAATTATGAACGCAATATGACCAATTTTTGCATGATTTGTTTAGAGACGCATATACAGAACACCATGTACCGAAATTTAATCGGATAGGATGAAATTTGGGGGGGGGCTTAAGTAAGAGGTCCGCAAAATCAAATCTTGCGGATTGCGGTTTATAAATGGGGGCTATATATAACTATGAACCGATATGGAGCCAATTTGTGCATGGTTGTTAGAGTACCATATACTAACACCACGTACGAAATTTCAAACCGAATGGGGATGAAATTGCCTTCTGTAAGAGGCTGCCGCAGTCAAATCTTGGGGATCGGTTTTATATGGGGGCTATACGTAAAAGTGTTCCCAATATGGCCCATTATGTAATACCCATCCAATCTACATCAATAACCAAATACTTATGCCAAGTTTCAAGACGATAGCTTTGTTTCGCTTCGGAAGTTAGCGGTGACAGACGGACGGGCGGACGGACGGACAATGCTTAGATCGAACTCAGAATTTTGCACGCACGACCCGAATATATAACTTTATGGGGTCTTAGAAACAGATATTCTATGTGTTTACAAACGGAATGACAACGTTAATATACCCCCCTCCCATCCCTATGGTGGAGGGTAATAAAAATAAAATAATTTTTGAAAAACTAACTAATTCTCTTTCATTGATAGGTCTAAGAAGTTTTCCGAACCCGCACTCGTATTTGAAACAAAAAATTTTAACTTTCCCATTAAACGTATGAAAAAATGCGAGATATAAAAATTGATTTAAAAAACTTCTGTGCAGTTAAAATCTTTCGAGGGTAATTTGGGTGAAGTTGTTTTTAAAGTGGTGCCTTTTTACAAACAACTTCGGTTGTAATGCACGCTACAGCCTTTCAATAATGGCGTTACCATCCTTAAATTGTTATATTTCGTTGTTTATCTGGCACGTAGGCCAAGTTCGGATATGGGCTATATAGGTTTCGGGTTTAAAAAAGCCCCCATAATGAACCGATCTATGAACCACCATTTTTATGCAGAACTTTTATGAAATTGGGAAATCTAGAGTTATATTAGCCACAGTGGGTATAACCAAAATATAGTTGGATGTCGTTCATGTTTGGTATAGCGCCCATATATGATCGATCTCGCGATATGTTTTCTTGAGCTTCTAGGATGAACGGCAAGTGCTTCTGCTATCTGCGCTCAAGTAGTTTTAAATTGGGACACCGGTGTATACGTAAAATGTTATGAATCGATTCATCGATTCAGTAATTTTTATTGTAGGATGATCGGTATACTAAATAATGAGTTTCAGAATGTCCCTTCTGGGCGTTACAGTACATATGCATGTACTTATTAAACCTGTAATCACATGTTAAAAGGTATTTTTATACGCCTTCACTCTCGGATTGTGGTACAGACCAAAGAATTTTTCTCGCAAATTAATTTGTTACTCATGAAAATGAATGCTAATATTGGAAATGACGATATTACAAAATGGATAAGAAAACAACATTAACAACAACAACAAATCACCCTACAAAAATTTTATAAATAATAACAAATATTCACTAGCCATTAAAATAATTTTTCAATAATATCTGTTTTGTATAGTTTTGTATAAGCAAACATGAATGATACATATTTTACATAAGTATAACAACAATACAATTGTAAAATTAAAACAGTTTACTTCTTCGAAAACACTTAAAAACAGAAAAAAGGAAAGATAGAAAAAAAAATTAAAAATCAAATAAACACTATGCTCCAGCTTTGCGTTCCGCGTTTTCATCCTTCCTCTCCTAATGTGCAATTTAAGAATCTTTTCAAACAAATACGACGAAATGAACGACTGGATTTCAATCAATGGAAATATCTAAAATAAATGTAAGTCTTCGTGAATAATTAAAATTTATTTTATAAACTAATCATAAATATTATGTAAAACAATCTAAATAGAGAATAAGTAATACGAAGAAGAAGTTGCAAAGATAGGTCCGATATCAAGAATAGGCTAAATCTGGAGATAGTCGTAATATACTCGTATATAGGATCCAACAAAAAAAAAATTGTTCAGTGAAGAAGATCATTTTTGAACCTCAATGGCTCAATTTTTCGTCGTTGTTTAGGCCACTTGTTAGCGTTACCGTTGAGAATTTTCTAAAAAGTTTGCTACAAAAAATATTTCACTAGAAATGTAAAATAGGTGGCACATCTATTTAAAAAGTGAAAGTAGCATACATTTTGTATAAATAATAAGCATAGGAATTTAATGGATTTTTTAAAGTTCTTAGCTTATGAATTTCGGATGTCGCTTTATTCATACACACCATAGAAAAATGGTGATGGAGAGGAATAATAAATTTCGCCATTCAGTGTGTGTAACGACATCGGAATAATCCATTTACGGCTATATAAAATTTTATATATTCTTGATCAGGAAAAATTCTAATGACGATATAACGGCAATGACAGTCTGGCCATCTGTCTGTATTTTTGTAAAAGCCTTCCAATATTGGCCTGTATTTATTAATATGTGAAGCCTTTCCAAATTGAAGAATGTGGCACATAGTTTTTTTTCCTTCACGAAAGGTCATATTCAAAGAGGTGTTTTGGTGTAGGCCTAATTTTGACTGATCTTCCGATTTGACTTGTCGGGCCTCTAAAATACTCGCATTTTATCCGATTTGACTTAAAATTGGAAAATTTTCGAAGTATTTTAATATATAATATCCCGAATACGGTTTGTATCGGTCCATTTTTATACCCTCCACCATAGGATGGGGGGTATATTAAATTTGTCATTCCGTTTGGAAGACATCGAAATATTACTCTAAGACCCCGATAGAAGTATATATATTTCTGGTCGCGGTGGAAATTCTGAGTCGATCTAAAGCATGTCCGTCCGTCCGTCTGTTGAATAAATCAAACGCCTACTTCCGAACGAAACAAGCTATCGACTTGAAACTTGACACAGAAAGTAGTTGTTTGTTGATAGTAGAATGATATTGCAAAAATGGGCCATATCGTATCACTTATAGTATAGCTGCCGCCATATAAAACGGCGATCGCCAGATTTTGCTGCGGAGCTTTTCTAGAGAAGCAAGATTTCATGCCGATCCGGTTTGAAATTTGGAACATGATGTTGGTATATAGTCCTAGACAAACCATACGATAAATTGGCCCACATCGGTCATAATTATAATATACCCCCATATAAACCGATTCCAGATTTAACTTGCGGAGCCTCTAAAGAGAAGGTTGAAATTTGGTACGTGATGTTAGTATATGTCTCTAAACAACCCTGCAAGTATTGGTCCATTATGCGGTGCTATAATTTATTATACAGCCCTTATAATAAATCGAATCCCGCATATTTGACCTCCCGGAGCGACTATTGGAGGAGCAATTCATTACCTAATCCGGTTCAAATTTGGTAGTGGTGTGAGCATATGGTCTCTAACAAACCATGCAAAATTGGTCCAATCGGTTCATAATTATATAATAGGGCCCCGACATATAAACCGATCCCAATACTTGACACTTCGGAGCCTGCTTGAAAGGAGCAATAATTCCATCCGATCCGGTTGAAAAATTTGGTACAGTTTTCGCTACTTTATGGCCGATAACAACCATGCCAAAATTTGGTCCGTATGCGATCTATATTATATAATAGCCGCCCACTAAACCGATCCCCAATCAACAGTAAAAATCAACGATTGCCACTCGAGCCAAAAATAATCTACCAAGCAAAATTT
>PGFW01032579.1:0-11927 GCA_003123925.1 Haematobia irritans | reverse complement strand
CAAGACAATCCATTGTGGAGGGTACATAAGATTTGGCCTGCCTGAACTTAGGGCTGTATATACTTTTTTTTTGCTATAGGACATTTTTCCAAAAGTTTTAGCTATTAAAAAAAATTATATAAAAATTTTAATGTTGTACACAAGTTTGTCAAATCTGTTTACTACGGTAGGGGGTAGTCTAATATTAAGAAAACAAAAATAAAAAATGAATTCATTGAAATCCTTACATAATTTATGGAGTTAAATTTTAAATTTATTTCTCTTTTGTTCAATTACATTCGCATATAATTTGCTTCGTCACAAAAAAAACCTTTAATGTATCCCAAAAAAAAGAAGTTTAATTTTAAAATAAATCACTCTCAAATATAATGGAAGTCCATATCATCACAAGTGATTAAATCATTCAAAAGCTCTCAACAAAAATAGATAAAGGCATATAGGAGACGATGATGATGATGATGACGACGACGATGATATTTCCAATGATGATACTGATGGTAATGGTGATGATTTCATTTAATGGTCTTAATTTAATATCCAGTCGATAGCCACAAAAGGAAAAAAACCAACGAAACATTTCCATTTATAATGGTGTGGTGGTTGGTGGTGATGGTGCTTTAGTTGTCACTGAAATTCAAACTAAATAAAAATTCCCAACAGCTGTCTCCACCCATACCACCTTAATCACAGGCAAAGGTATAGGTTGGTGGTCTGAATAGAAGAAGCTTCGGTTTCAATAGGAAAACTTCAAGGAAATTGCGGTAAGCAGGGAGCGGGCTGGGTGGATGGGGAGAGGCTTTAGGTGGTTGACAGAATAGGTTATTTAGGTAGGTGTACGTACATCTGCCCTCCACAGCTTATTGCAAAAGACTCTAAAATAAAATGTCATCAAAGCAACAAAGGGAAAGTTTTCAATGTAATCTGTGATGGCCGTTTGGCTACCACTACCATTAATCACATTTAATGTCCATATCTGGACATCTATTAAAGTATAAAAGTGAACAATTTATCAAAAAGCCGAGTATGTAAGTGAGCATGTTTTTAACTTGTTTCAATTTTGTTTTGTTTTTTTTTTCCCTAGAAAAAAATTAAATTGTAACCTTTTTCTAATAGAGGCGCTAAAGCCTTAAAGCTTTTTTGTTGTAGGTTGTGGCGCATGGTTTGTATTTTTTTTTTTTTGCTGAAACGAAGATTGTAAAATATTTATGGAAACATTAGATTTAAATGTAGATGACTTGTTTCCGTTTTTCGGATATGTCGTTTGCTCTAACAATGCCATCTAATTATAGAGCTCATGTGTGTATATGAGGATCATGCCGTTATGTGTAGCAAAACACCAAGGAGCGTTTATGGAAAGAACAAAATGGCTTACTCTAAAGACACACGTTGGCACAAATTAATGAATGGCGTTTTTTCTATAGCCAAATATGAAAGGGGGGGATTAAATGAACCAGCTGGTCCCCACTTAAGAGCATTAGGAGGATTTCTAACTATAGCCATTGAAATGGTTTATTTCAAGAAAATTTGGTACGAGGGAGTAATTTTAACATATACGGTGTTGACTGGGATATTATTGCCACCCAACTCAAAATTCCTACCATCTTCTAAAGCGCTCATCTGACACTGAAAGATTTATTCGCAATGAAATTTATTTTAGTGTTAAACTCTAAAAATATAGTGTATCGGTAATTAAAGGATTAATTAATATAGTGCTAATATTTGGCTGGGAAATCCAAACCGCAATTTATATTACAGTCCTTCCACATTTAAGATGTGATAAGATATCCATTTGCTCCCCAGCAAAAAAAAGCGTCGCCAAAAAAGTAGTGAAAATGTTCTTTTGGATCCGAACGTAAAATGCAAAATTGAGAAGAAGTGATGAATTTAGACAGTCGGGCTTGTCAATGACAGAGTGCGATGTCCACACGCATTTCAGACAGGCCGATTGCATGAACTTGGAAATTTAAGCCGTGCAACCGGTGGTGCAATCGATTAGCCGATGCCCGCCTTGCATCACACAAGAGTCGTGGGCTCGATTCCTGCTCGACCGAAACACCAAATAGTTTTTCAGAGCGTGGATTATCCCACCTCAGTAACGGCTGGTGAATCTTCAGGCGGTTTCAATAAAGTGGTATTCAGCACCGCAATGTGGAACGCCGATTCGGACATCGGCTATAAAAAAGGAGGTCCCGTGGTCATTGAGCTAACAATGTGAATCGGGCAGTGCCACTCAGTGATAGAGAGAATTCCACCAATGTGGTATCACAATGGACTGAATAGTCTAAGTGAGCCTGATACATCGGGCTGCCAAACTAACCTAACCTTAACCTAAGGTGTGTCAGCATTTAATATGTTGAATGTGAATTATACAGATTGTGTGATAAGTTGTCAAATAAATAAGTTTGGTATAATTTATATAATTTTAATGCATTCTAAACGCTTGTCTAAAAAGAAATCGACTTCAAATATTTTCAAAAATGTGCAATTTTTCCTAAGAATGGATTAGAATATTTTCCGATAAAAATTTGTACCATTTTGATAATAGTATACTAGCTAGTATTCGCTGAACAGTAAATTATTGTTAAAAGTGTTCATTAATTAAAAATTGAAAGAAGGCGAGGTTTAAGAACAAGTATACTACGGCCGTAAGTTCCGGCCAGCGCCGAAGCTTATGTATCCCTCCCACCGATGAATACTATCTACTGAAGGAGCGAGCGATGGTATGTCGAAGGGGTAGTCTATAGAAAACTATCCTAACAGAGCCCGGTAATAATAATACACATAGTCCATACTGGGTATATATACTAAAAGGATTAAAATACGTATAAATAGAATAGTTTGACAAAAGAAAATTGACAATTTATAGAAGTAAATTTTTAAAACAAAAATTCTATAGAAATAAAATTTGGAAAAAAAAATTCTATTGAAAATAAAATTTAACAAAATTTCCTGTAGAAAGGTAAAATTTATATAGAAATAAAATTTTGACAATGTTTCTATAAAAATAAAATTTTAGTTGTGATTTAATTTTGTGGCTCGAGTGGCAACCATGAATTATGAAACCGCGATATGGACCAATTTTGTGAGTGATTGGGATCGGCCTATATAAACTATAGACCGATATCGACGCAATTATGGCATGGTATAGCGGCCTAGATGAGCTAACCACGAATTCAACTGAATCAGATGAATTTTTTGATCTTTCAAGGAAGGCTCGGGTCAAAATCTGGTGATCGGTTTTAATGGGGCTATCATGCTAATCTAATGGACCCGATTTCGACCAATTTTTGCATGGGTGTTTTGAGGCCATATTATTAACACCATGTACCAAATTATCAACTGAATTCAAATGGCAGTTTTATCATCCAAGAGGCTTCGGATGTTCCCCCCCCCCCCCCCCAAAAAAATACTCGAATCTGGTGATCGTTTATATGGGGATATATATAAGTATGGACGCGTTGTGAAAAATTTTTTGCAATGGTCCAATTAAAGGACCATTACTTTACACCATGTAAAATTTTCGGGGAAGGGTTCCTCTAGATAAAAGATATCCGCTACTGTTATTGTTTTCGATATTTGGTCGGGGTTTGGGGGCCCTCTCCTTTAGGCAAACTTTTTCTAAAGTACAGTGGCAAACACCTACACAGTCTCGATTTACCTGAAATGTCACAAATGACGAGGGAAGAGGTTAGCAAATTAATATAGGGTACCATAGATCAAAATTTAATCATTTAGTATTGTCATATTTAGAGAAAATATTGTGAAAATTTTATTTCTAATAGAAATTGTGTCAACATTTTATTTCTATAGAAAACTATCTGTGTCAAAAATGTGTTATTTCTATAGAAATTTGTTGAGAGGGAATATGTTTCAAAATCTACCAAAAACATCAGAGATACTACCAATCTTGTGCAAACAATAAAAAATCTTTCTATTTTTGTAGAATTCTTAGCCAACTGTGGTGACACCACTTCTAAAAAAATTTTTTTTCTATGAAAACATGTCAGAAAATTTTATTTCTATTACAATTTTGTTAAAAATTCTTATTTTTATAGGAAAATTTTGTGAACATTTAATTCCTATAGAAGATTTTGTCAAATCATGTTATTTATTTCTCATAGAAAAATTTTGTCAACTTTTATTTCTATAGAAAAATTTGTCTAATTTTATTCTATAGAAAAATTTTGTCAAAATTTTATTTCTATAGAAAATTTGTTAATAAAATTTATTTCTAAAAATTTATTTCAAAATGTATTTCTATACGAAAATTTTGTCAAAATTTATTTCTCTAGAAAATTTTGGTCAACTTTTTATTTTCTATAGAAAATTTGTCTAATTTTTATGTTCTATAGAAAATTTGTCTAATTTTTATTTCTATAGGAAAATTTTGTCAAAATCTTTATTTCTATAGAAAATTTTATCAAAATTTAATTTCTATAGCAATTTATTTCAAAATTGTATTTCTATAAGAAAAATTTGTCAAAATTTTATTAAGTCCGTAGAAATTCGTGTTCAACAGTTTTATTCTGTATGAAAATTTTGTCGAAAAATTTGTATTTCTATAAGAAATTTGTTGAAATTATTTCTCAAGAGAATCTATACCAAAACATCAAAACGAATCCTACCAAATCTATCACATAGAAAATACTCGATTATTCTGGTAGATTCTACCAAACTGTGTGACACCACTTCTATATGATAATTTTATCAACAATTTTTATACCCTTCACCACACTGTGGTACAGGGTATAATAAGTTGTGCATTTGTATGTACGCCAAGAAGGAGTAATCATAGAACAACCCTTTTAAGTATACGGAATCGGCTAGAATTAAATCTAAGTCGATTGTAGCGATGTCCCGTCTGTCTGTCTGTCTGTCGTCTTCTGTCCGTCTGTCTGTCCGTGTTGGAAGTATGTTTTTGTGTGCAAAGTACAGCTCGCAGTTTAAGCCGATTGTCCTAAAATTTGGTATAGGTCCCTGTTTCGGCTTCAAAAAGACGGAATCCGCTATTGATTTTGGAAAAAAAATCGGTTCAGATTTAGATATAGCTCAATATATTTTCAACACGATTCTGGTCATAATTAACCTACAGTGTATATCAACCGATCTTCCTCAAAAATTCCCAGTATCATCCGAATATTTTATGGTCTCGAAAGAACTGCAAACTATATCAAGCCAAATTCGGTTCAGATTTAGATATAGCTCCATTTAGACTCATTTGCCCACAGAGGCCAAATTTTTCGCTAATAAATTTTGCATAGGGAGTAAGAATTACATTGGTAAACTATGCCGCTTTGCCAAATTTGGCTTGAAAGTCGGTTAGATTGTGGATATATCTCCCATATATAGCTTTCGCCCGATTTACACTCATGAGCCGAATTTTAACTCCGATTTAGTTGAAATTTTTTGAGCAAAGGGAGTGAGAATTAGCATTGTAACTATGCGTGCCAAATTTGGGTTGAAATCGGTTTATATAGCTCTCATACATATGTTTTCATGATGTCTGACAAAAAGTGGTCATAAAAATACCGAACATTTCCATTGTAAATCGCCACTGCTTAGTCTCAAAAGTTTGTAGAAACGAACGTCGTAAGTTTCCTAAACTTCTAAGTACATATATATCGACGATAATCATAAATAACTTTTTGCGAGTTTCCTTAAAATTGCTTTTCAGATTTAAATGTTTCACATATTTATACACCCTTCACACTACTGTGTCGGTAATGAATTTTTTAGCCTAGATCATGTGTTCCAGTGCATTAGCCGAACTTAAATTTTTGAGTCTATAGATTTGTAGAAGCTATCAAATTCTGCTCAGATCGAGTGACTATTTAAATGTAGTATCTGGGACAAACCTTTATATATACCCCCAAAACGCGGATGTGATATGGTATCGGAAATATGTAGAGGTAAGGAGAGTAATAAATATAAATACTTGTTTTCTATGGAGAAAAATAAGTCAACATTTAAATTTCTATAGAAAATTTGTCAAATTTTATTTCTATACTGAAGAAGATGTTTAAAATTTATTTCTAATAGGAAAATTTTGTCAAAATTTGGTTTCTATAGAAAAGTGTGTCAAAATTTTATTTCTAATAAAAAAATTTGTCAACATTTTATTTCTATAGAAAAATTTGTCTATTTTTTATTTCTAGTAGAAAATTGCATATTATTTTGTTATATAAAAAATTTGGCAAAATGTTATTTCTAATAGATTTATTTCAAAATTGTTATTTATGGACAAATATTTTGTCAAAATGTTTATTCATAGAGAATTTTGTCAAAATTTTATTTCTATAGAAAAATTTTGTCCAAAATTAATTTCTATAGGAAAAATTTTGTCTAATTTTATTTCCTATAGAAAATTTTGCCAAAATTTTATTCTCAGCGAAAAATTTTTTGTCAAAATTTTATTTCAATAGAAAATTTTGCCAAAATTGTATATCTAATAAGAAATGTTGTTGACATTTTCTTTCAACGAAAATTTTATCAGAATTTGTATTTATCTAGAGAAAAGAAATTTTGTCAAATTATTTCTATAGAAAAATTTGTCAAAATTTTATTCTATAGAAAATTTTGTCAAAATTTTATTTCTATAGAAAATTTCTCAAAATTTTTTCTCATAGAAAATGTTTCTCAAAATTTAAAATATATTATAGATCATATATAATAATAAAATTTCGAAAAAATAATATAAATAGAAAATTATAGATCAAAATTTAATTTCTTTTAGAAAATTTTATTGAGAGGGATATTTGTGAAAGAATCCGCGCGAGCCAATGTATGTACGAGCGCTTTATTTCTCCTTAACCTTCAAACAAAAAGCTTTTGTTCCCCATATACATAATTTAAATTCTGACTCGATCGTGGACAAATTTATTAGGTTTTTCTTATTGACTTATAAATTGTTAATCGCCTAATGCACTGGGTGTGGAACAAAATAACTATGGGAAACATTAAATCTGAATCTAATTAACATGGAAGAACAGTTAAAGTCTGAACAATTTTAGGCACTGTTGGCGAAAGGTGTATTGAATGATTTATCGTCGATAGACATGTATTAGAATTATAGGCAAATAGGAGTCGCTTTTACAAGTTTTCGAATTACCAGTGGGGTTTTTACAAAGAAAATGTGGTTATTTTGGTCAATTTGCCCGAAATCAGAAAAACTATATTTATGTGAGCTATATCAATAATTCTGAACGATTTCAACCCAAATTTGGCTGCACAGATGATAATATTAAATTATAGCTCCCTTGTGCTTAAACTTTAGTCGCAAATCGGGATTAGAGAATTTTGATCTTGTGTGCGTCATATTAGTGTAAATGCGAACTAAAAATATATAGGGAAGCTATAATCTTAAATCGGAGCCAAGTTTCAAACGCAAAATTGGAATGTAATATTGAAAACGTGTGTTTATTCTACTCCTTGTTACAAAATTTAAAACATATCAGGTGTAAAACTCTGACTTTTGGGCATATAAGTTTATATCGGTGAAAGATATATATGTGGCAGCTATATTAAAAAAAATCTGAAACCAATCGCACTCTCAACACACACCAACTCTCCTCGCCACATAAATAAATAAAAAGCTGATAAGTGTGTTTACGCCATGTAAAAATTTCATGGATTAAAAAATATAAAACAAAGAGAAAAAGAAGTGTAAACGCAGGAAAGGTATATAGGGAAGCTATATCTAAAATCTGAGCCGATTTCAACCAAAATTGGAATGTATATTGAGAACGTTAAATTCCTACACTACCTGTACAAAAAAAAAAAAATTTAAAACATATAAAAGGGTACAAATCTCTGACTTTTGGGGCCAAATAAGTGTATATAAAAAAAGAATGAATGATATATATGGGGCTATATTTAATCGAACCGATTTCTTTTTCAAGAATAATAGGGTTCTAGATCCTGACCGTAGAAAACACATACATGTGTCAAATTTGAAGTCGTTTGAACTTAAGACTTTGATTACAAAAGTGTGTTTATAGACAGAAGTGACGGACAGACGACATTCTAAAGATCGAATCCAGGAGCCCGACCCTAGCAGTATTGCCAAACGACACCATATGTCTATCTACTTTCCTTCAAAGGTGTTGCAAAAATAATGCGGCCAGTTTAAAACACCCTGTTCCACAGTGTGGCGCATGGTATAAAAATAAACGAAACTATTGTTACGTTTAATTCTAATTTAAAATTAATTTATCCTTAAGGCATTTCCGCGTTCTTCCCGCAAAATCTATAGTGTATCAAGCCGAGAAATCGTTGGTCTTTTGTTTTTCATTCGTAATTCATTATTTAAGGGTTAAATCTTTAAGTTGCCATCATTAAATATCCTAAACATATTTATAGTTTTAATTAAGGGCATATAATACTAAGGTAAATTTATTTAAAATAAATTTATAAAATTATATTGAGAATTATTTCTATTTTTTTCTATTTAGAAAAGGTTAACAAAATATCAGATTGAAATTGTAGCCCAATACGGCCAACAAAGGTAATTTAGATCGCCATTTACAATATTTTTTCCTTCGCTAAATTCGAGGAAAACAGCATGGAGATCCTTAGCGACAAAAAAACATGGCATCTTAGAAGTGAATTTAAGCAAATCATAATATAGAAAAAATGTAGAAAAAAATTCTAGCAATGGTTTCGGCGATTTTTTCCCCCACCACACATTCACAACTTTTAGAACATTTACGTAGTGTGTCATACACCCTGTCCCATTACATGATGAACGGATAAAAATCTCCATGTCTGCGAGGATAGTATGTATGTAAAAAAAAAAAAAAACATACGTTGGGGATTAACAACTTTCACAAAGAGCAAAAACAAAAAAACAAGTAAAATTTAATTTCACTGAAATTCAGTGCTAATGCATGGTATGAGGTGAAAAAAATTTTAAAAAAAAGATAAAAAAAGAATAAATATAAAAAGATACAGATATATATAATTGTTTTACAATTGTTGGAAAGTTTTGCTATTATAGAGGACTTTTCGAAAATTGTTTCAAGCAGTTGTTAGAAAAAAAGGGTTTTTTGTTTTATCAGTTAACTTATATAGCTATAGAAACTCGTAGATGCTTTATTTTACTAGTAATAAAAAGGCTGATTTTGTATTTATTGTAGTAGTATATATCAACTTAATTAATAGTAATAGTTCATAGTACACGGCAGAGAGAATCAATGATTGTCACATCATATGTCGAAGAGCAAAATAAATGCATAGGAGCTATTTTTTGCGGCGACAATGTAACATCTTAAGACGCTGCAACCAATGTTTGGATCAGTTGAACATTGGTTCTAAGAAAAATATAATTGCCTCAATCTAAAATGTTATTATATTGAATAACAATAATTGTTGTTTGAATGAAAGAGCAATGGTCACGATGTTAAATGTTCTATGGTATTCATCAAAATGTTTTTCTTACAGTAAAACGATGGTCACAAACTAAAGATGTTTGCATCTATATGAAAAAAGTTTTTTCATCGTCGAAAAAAAGGACGGCCCGCCCCCACTTGAAGAAAGAAAACACAAAATTAACGTTTATTCATTGTATTGTTTGTAATTTATAATGTCGTGCAAGGCAAAACATCACATATTTAACCAACCACCATTTTTATCAATATCAACAATAAGTAATCATTCCATATTTAAGAATCGTGTGGCCCATCAAATTACAAATCAGCAGACATCATTGTAACTGCAAATAAAAATAAATGATCGCTATATAGAGCCAATGCAGAACAAAAAAACAAGAGTATATTTTTCAATTACACTTTCATTTTGTGTTCACATAAATCCACGTGCCACTTAGAATAAATAAATTAAAACCAAAACACAGTAAATGTATAGTCCATTCCAAGAAACAATCACCCCGACTGACGCGCAAAATGAAAATCGTGTGTACGCTGCCTCAATGTTTTTTATAAATTATTTTCCGCAAAAAAGATTAAAAATTAAATGGTCACGAAAAAAATGTAAAGGTCTTTATGGCCATGTAATGGTTCTAGACATATATTTATACTTAACCATAAAAATACTTTTTTCCCTGTAAAAAAGTAAAAAATTGAATGGTCAGGTACATGATTTTCCCCGAACCATTTTAATGCGTCTCAAGATTCTATATTTAAATGAATAGAACATGTTTGCGGTATCTGATAACCATTCAAAATGCTTATTGCCACCGATAAGCAGTTTTCTCCGCTCGAAAACTAGTGTTTACAAAGACTAAAATACATGGTTTTCGCGGCAATTGTACAGTGCTCTAGATAAGGCATTAAATGGATGCGGCAACCAATGGCCAAACATGGTTTTTTACTGTTGCTGTTGTAGATAAATTTCTTATTCATGGCTAGTCATATAACTGAAAAGTGTGTAGATCCACACTAAAACAAGCATGGCCCAATTCCAAGATTTTGGAATGGAAGTCAGGAAAAACAAACCGTTGAATTCAGTCAACATATCGACGGTTTAATACTGAAAATCACCTCTAACTGCATTTTTTGATGCACTCAAACCTCTTGATTTGATGTCTAACCGCTGTATAGTCCAGATACTTGGGCACAAAAAGATTTTTTTGATACCCCATAAAGGTAACAAATAAACGATACGTCAACGTGTTGTTAGGGTTAGGTGGGCAGCCGCATATTCTCAGGCTCACTTAGACTATCAGTCCATGTGATACCACATTGGTGAACCATTGTGATCACCACATTGGTGAATCCATGTATAAGCTCAATGACAAGGGACCTCTTTTTAATAGCCGAGTCCGACGGCGTTCCACATTACAGTGAACACGCTTAGAGAAGCTTTGAAACCCCATGAGCTGAGGTGGGTAAGTTTCACCGCTGAAAAAACTTTTTTGGTGTTCGGTCGAAGATACGGAAATCGAACCCAGCGACCTTTGTGTATGCAAAGCGAGCATGCTAACGCAATGCAGCACACGGTGGCTCCGCAACGTTGTACGAAGAAGCAGTTGATGTTTTCAGATATGCAATGTTTTTGGATGGATTCCTGAAATCAGGAGCGCAAAAGTAACCGTGCGACATTTAGCACTTTTGCATATTGTGTATATATCTTTAATGGGGAATATCTTTGAAATAAACAATAAAGTAATTTTGCGATAATTAAAAATCTGGTGTTATACGCCGTAACCATATAGTGTCGGGGTATAATAACGTTTGATCTGCAAAAAATGTGCCATACCAGAAATATTTATTCGTTAGACCCCGATAAAATATATACCGAACCACTCAGAACACTCCGATTCGATCGTAAGCCTTGGGCCGTCCGTCTGCCAGACCGTCAAGGTTGCCACAATTGGAGAATTCTACCAACAATGTAGATTTTGTTAAATGGTTCTGGCAGATTGTAAGAAAATTCTTGGATATTTGTGGTAGTTTTAATAATAGAAATATAATTTTGGGGCAGGACAAAATTTTCTATAGAAAATCTAAAAAAGAAATGAAAATTCTAAAAGAAATAAAATTTGAGAAATCATTGTGTATAGTAATAAAATGTTGACTAAAAGCTTTAATATAAAAAATAAAACTTTACTAAATTTTCTATAGAAATAAATTGTACAAAGAAAATTTTTTATAGAAAAAAAATGCAAAAAAAAATTCTATTAAAGAACAAATTTTGCAAAAATTTTTATAGAATAAAAATTTACCAAATTTTCTATGAAAAAAATTGCAAAAAAAAAATTCTATAAAATAAAAATTTTTGACAAAAATTTCCATAGAAATTAAAATTTTGACAAAAAATTTGTAGATGCAAATAAAATTTGACAAAGATCTTCTATAGAAAATAAAAATGTTGACACAAACTTTCTAAGAAATAAAAGTTTTGACAAAATTTCCACAGAAATAAAATTTTGACAAGAATTTTCTAGAGATATAAAAATATTGACAAACATC